>JAJIYU010001299.1:0-37503 GCA_030144865.1 Tinospora cordifolia | reverse complement strand
TTTTGAATTGGGTTTCCAAGAGTGATCCCACTTGATAGATATGGGGTTTGAGTTTCCAAGAGTGATTCTCTCTCCCAACGATGTGGAACACAGAGATTAAACTCTTTCGGTCTGAACGTCAACCGAAATAAGAAATTGTTTGAATCGCCTAATGTAGAATAGTTTTTGATATGCTTGGTTTGTTTGAATTGAAATAATGAAGTAAATGTTAGAAAGATCCATTGAGGTATGTGCTCACCCATTCCTTCTATTTTTCAAGTAATAGAACCACATAAAGACCATGAATATTAGTTAGGCCTTTTTTTTAAAGGTTTCTAATTTTTATGTAAGGGTATGTTGCCCAAGTTTTAAGACTTTTGCTGTAATAAATTTTTTTTTAACCAAATTATGTACTCAATTTTATTTTATTAATTGAGTTTATGAATTTTCATTATTTCTTTTACTATTGCCTTATTAAATTCTTAAATTTAAGTTATGTTCTGTTAAATACAATCAAGGCGTGAAATGATAGAAATAGAAAGTCAAGTGTGTGTCACTTGTAAAGTAACACCGGTCCGGCCCGCCATTTGGTTTAGCCCACAGTTAAGAGAATGGTGGCCGTGTCCAATGCTTAAAGATATGGGGTTGGGGTGTTACAACTGTTCTGTCGGTAGCTATGACTGGATAGGAGTAGCTGCCACTGTGACTGCCATCGAAATGGCCTGACTGGGGGTAATGCTCGATCGTCCCTGAAAGTACTTCCTATTCCTCTGCCTCTATTGACGACCACGACCCGGATAACCTCCAGGCCTACCTCTATGTGATTGTTGAGTCTGAAACATGGCCTGCTACTATGGCTGTGGCTAAGGGATACTGCCAGATACTACAAAAACCTTAGAATGCTCACTCAGTCCGTCTATCTCATACCATAGGGCCTCCTTCTGGATCTCCTCTAAGGTATGGGCCCTAGATGTAGAAGTTGTCTGCCTAAAGGTAACCTTCAACCTTTGTCGATAGAATCTGGCCATCTCTCTATACTCAACTATCAACCCAAGTGCATAAGCCTCTAACTGTAGGAACTGATGTGTATACTCCCTCATAGTCATGGACTCCTGGCATATGCTCAGAAACTCTATCTTTTTACGTTCTTGCTCAGCCTCGGGGAAGTAAGCCTCCAGGAGAAGCTCTCTAAACCTGCCCCAAGAGGTGATATGACCCTCAGTACTCCTCGTGGATCACCACCATCTAGCAACCTTTCCCTTTAACATGTGAGTCAAGAAGAGGAATCGATTTGCCACCGATAGTCGTTGAGTCTTAACATTCTTCTCCATATTAAGCAAACAATCCTCTACTAATGCCACCCCTGAACATTGCAGGACGTAGGTCCATCAAACTCTTGAGGAGTCGGGTATGGGCTCTTTCATCTACATGTCTATCCTGGGCTGAAGCTACTGGTGCTACTACCAGCCCACCTAGTGGCTCAATAGCCAGTGGCACAGGTGGAGCAGGTTGCACTACTGGCTTGACTTTTTATCTGTTGGCCTCCAATCGATCTAGTCTCTCCATCAATAAGGCTGTCTGGGCTTGAGCAGCCTCGTTAGAGGCCCTAATCATAGCCTCGAGCCTCTGTATGGGGTCTAGCTCGGGTTGAACCAGAGGTGGTAGTGGTGGTGTCGGCTCTCTAGGCACGAGTGGTGGTGTGCCCCGCTTAGGGGGTGTTCTACCCCTCCTGGGTGGCATTGTTATCTGTAGTTCAAACCAAGTTATTGGTTATTCAAGTATTGAATACATACCTGACTCTAAAGGTTTAGTAGTATAGTTAATTCTATTCAAGATACGTTTTATGATTGACAATTCCTCTTCTTTGTTTGATGGTTCGTTTACTTTTGCAATTATTCCAATATCGCCTAGGCTCTGATACCAAGTCTTGTTAGGACCCCTTCCCTAGGCCAAGGGCGACCCGAGTGGCACAGTGGCCCGACAAGCTCACTCACCATGTCAAGTTAGCCCAACCACTATTAAGCCCTTTTCCAATCTCATATAACAAATGATTTCAGAATAATTAGAACACTTAAAAGCGAAAGTAAGTAACATACGAAGAGAAAACATTTCATTACATATCTTTCTTGTCCAAAATAGAGAGTTGACCATTTATACACAAACAAGGAGTGACCAAACTCTAAATCAAAAAGACAGAAAAGGGAACAAGAATCGTCAGGGAGCTAGGTGATCACCACGCCTTTCCTTTTATTAGCCACCAAAGAACCTAACATAGTGGTAGAGTGGTGAGCCTAAAATCAATGTCGCTCAGTGAGATACTAGCATTTCAACTATAACCAATACTCCAAATAATGCATGTATGCGTGCCAATAGAAATAATGTAAAATTTGAATGCATGGCATAATACAAAAGAAGTTATAAATAATGTAGCCATTATAAAAATATTTCAAATCCATGCTAGTTAAACGTATCTAGGCTAGGGTTAACTCAACAAACCCAACCTATGGTCATCGCTCAAGCGGGTCCTAAGTCAGGCCTACTGGCCACTCAAGCCGATCATAAGCTAGGCTTATTCCTTGAATACCCTAACCCCGCTCTCAGTCCTCGAATGCCATTACTCAAGCGGGTTAGAAGCTAGGCGCATCGATCATATGCCCTAGCCCCGTGCTCGAACATCGAGTCTAATCTCAATCACATCAAGTATCCTGATCCCTACGCTCAACCTTGAACCTATGGTCTCACCACCTATGTACATCTACACATCTCAAAACCAATTAGATGTATGTAAATCTTGTGAAACCATTTAAACCATGTCATTTCACACAAGTTTTATGCAAGGAATACAAGTCATAGAAAACACTTGAATCAAACTACTCATCTCGGGTCCCGCGCACCAATGTCCTGTCGACAACTAGCCCAGTCCTATAGTGCTCACTCGAATCTACGTCAATTAAACTCAATCTCAGTTCTTTCTATATGGTGGCTTAATCTCTAATTTCACTGTCCCTACTCGATTTTGATCGACCCAAATCGTCTCGGTCAATTGGTCAAACCTGGTCAACTCTGGTCAACATGGTCAACTTAGCCATTCTTGGTCAATTTGTGTGCAAATTGGGTCGAAATAGGTCAATTGGGTCGAAATTCTCAAATACAACACTTAGCCCAATTATAAGCTCTTTGCTCTCTTGTGTAGCGAAATTGTCAATTTTTTTGCGATCAATCCGTAAGTTAGATTTATGTGAAAATTTTCAAATCTCATATAAACTACCTAAACCTTCACTGGAACTTTAATTTTTGATTTTTGGGCACTAGTTACTAAGGTTTCTAAGTGCATTAATAGGGATTGTGAAATCCCGTATTCCCTATGATAGGCAGTTACTTAGTGAGTTGGTTAACAAACTTTCCAAATTCTGAATGGATTGCAATTTGGTACACATACTATTGACATGTCCAGTGATCCCTCCACCAAACTTTAGCTCAAATTGTCAAAATTTGGTCATTCAACTAGTCTCCTACTTTTCTGTCATGTAACAGATTGTTCAAAACTTCATTTCCTATGGTTTTTCAAGTGCCTATGCATATCTATTGCCCTACTAATTTGAGGCCTTATCATACATATTTTGCATGACTTAGAATCCAAAATATTGGTAACTCAACTCTCATCTTAGAACAGTAAGCAATCATGGCCATAAGCATTTCTAAATCCACCCTACAACATGACACCTATCAACTGTTTAAGAATTTTTCCAAGTACCAGAAATCAACATGTAAGTAGGCATTGTGGCATAAACATAAAATTGTGCACACATAGACTTAGTGTTTAGGGTTTATACCTTTGTGTATCCTCTGGTATGAGGTTTAAAATGCCTCAAATTTCAGTCCAAACGAACAACCCTAGCCTCTGCAAATGATGCTTCAAAGTCACCTTCCAGAACTGTTTCCTGCATCAATTGTTGAAATAGTTGATCAGATAGTCAACTTCATCGCTAAAAAAAAACATGGCTAAGAACTCATAATCTAATTTATATCACTTGGACATTGAAATACATGTAATAAGGAAGAAGAGGATGGATTTTACCTCAAGAACGAACCTGAAATAACCTAGGAATCAACACTCCAAAGATTGATTCAACACAGTTTTCTCTGTTTTTTTGGGTTTTCAACATTGTTGAGTAGCACTATTCTTGGTCGTTTCAGCTTCAAACGGCTTTGTGATTTGACTAGCTGCTTATGGAACATTGTAGAGAGTGGCAAGGGCTTTCTAAAAAACCCTAAATCACTCAAAATGGAGATCAAATGAAAGAGATACAAGCTTTGGAAGATAGGTGGAAAAATCTGGGATTTCCTGCTCAAGGTTGGGTTTTGTTGCATGTATTGGGTGTTTGCATGCTGAATAAGGGTGCCACGTGGTCATCCACATGGCCCTTGTCCTTCCATGCAAGGTGACTATTTGGCACCTCACATTGGCCAACTCAAGGGGTGGGATTTGATTGCAATATCATGGGGTTCAAAACCATGGAAATCCATGGTTTCTCGTTGGAAAAATTGCCAACAAATCCCAAAAATTTGAACAAAAATCACAAAATTTGCTAAAAAGGAAGGGGTGAGTTTTTGGACACATGGGCTGGCCAGGTAAAGGGCCGGCCCACGGCCTAAACTAAATCGCGTAGGCCTGGGTTCGGCGTAGCCCAAACAGGCCCATTTTCGGCCCGCTGCACGGGCCTGTGAGCCCGTGCCTTGGGTTTGGCTGACATGGCTGAACCCAACAACCGATTTTCCTTTTTTTTTTTCTTTTTTTTAATTAATTCCATCGTCCTTTTCTTTTTCTATATATATGTATTTGAATTTTTGCATTTTTTTCCTAAAATTATCAAAATCTTTTGATCCATCATTTCTCATCAAAATATTCAAATTATACATCATTTTCAACATTTATCCAATTATTTTTTAAAAATTAAATAATCCACAAAAAATTACATTTTTGTCTAAAATTTTCATTAATTACTCTAAAAATTTTATAATTATTTCAAAAATTCAATAATTGATCCCAAAAATCATTTCTCTCTTGAAATTACATTTTGCTTATAATTTCATGTATTTTTTCCTCAAAATTGTATTTTTTCCCATTATTCTGATTTTCTTCAATAAATAATTTAAAATAGAAAAAATTGAGAAAAATTCGTGTACTTTCATTAAAAATTCCACTAAATATATGTATCAGACTTGATAATTTCTGTGCATCTAAACATGGGTCGTCACATACATGTACGGAAGTAATCACATGTAACACACTGCCTCCCTATCTTGGGCCCCCTGCCTGTGCCGTTCCACTGACGCGCTATTATCATGCGCACATTTCTTGAGGAGCTCCCTCGGGCCATCCGAGGAGGACTACGTATGCTACATTATTTCTTTCTTTCTTTCTATATTTCAAATTCTATAGGACTCCTTGAGTACTCAACTCGTAAAATAGAAACACAATTGGAAATCATTGATATAAATAAATCAACTTTAATATCATACATTTGAATGCGAAATTCAAAATAATCTAATATCATTCATTGATATATAAATTATTAAAGAGTTGCAAAACTTCACATTTGTTATAGTGAAAATAACTTTAACATTGTACAAAGACTTAAAAAGTTTACAAAAATAGACTCAGGGATAACATGTCCATCTTAAACACTTTATAAAGTTTAAAAAGAATCTTTAAGTTGAAAACCATCTCATAGCCTTGTTTTCTTTAGTTTTTTGAAGTGTTAGAATAGGAGAGTGAACACAAAGCCCAATGAATCATTTCAAATATTTAAATTATTATTTCAACCAAATAAGACAAGCATGTCAAAACACTTTCACATATTAGGCGATTCAAACAAATTTCTTGTTTGTCATTGACATTAAGACCAAAAGGACTTCTTCCTCGATATTTCCCACTAAGTCTAGAATAGTAACCCCCATAGGCCAGCTACCCTATTCATAACCTTATCTCAGGGGGTGAAGTCCTCACTTAACTACCAACACCTCCCAACAAGACCCTATGTATCCTCTTCAGATTGGGAAATACCCATGACGGTTCTCCTTATTGTGCCGGTATGAGGTTGAGATATTTATTAATCTATTTTTAGTGATAGATCACACAATATATGGATTAAAACATTCACATAACATGTGAGCATAGTAAAAGGCATTCAACAGTATTCTAGAGCATGCTGCATAGCATAGTTCATGTGCTCATACATAGATATGTTCTAAATATCATGCATATCTATGCCATATTAAATCAAATAAATTATATGCATGTTCAAAACTTAGGCACACATGCAAGCTTCATTAAAATTAAATTAATGAAATAAAAGATAGAAATCAACTCCACCTTAGTAGTATTACTCTTCTGAAGCTTCAATGGAATCTCTTTTAGAACCACGAAATTTCAGCAGCACATTGTTACGTCAATTCTAACTACTACAAAATTTCTGGAGCACTCTATTACTTCTGCCCCAATTGCTGTTTAGAATAACCCTAGAAAGAGAGAAAGAATGTCAAGAGAGAAAGAGAGAGGCAAAGGGGGAGAGTGAGTGAGAGAGAGAGAACAAGAAAGACGTATCAGTTCTTACTAAGATGAAGAGATTCTAAGCACAAGGATCGTTTATATAGAGTTTCAGGGGTTGCGAATTGGCGAGTTTGGAACGTTGATTACACAAAACTTTCCATTACTTCATTGTGGTGCCACACAAGGTGTAGACATTTAGGGTTAGCGCTTCACCCACTTTCTAATTCCTTTTTTTGTGCAACTTGTATTGGAAACTCAACGTTAGGACCGCATAAGGTAGGAACGTAGGACTGCTGTCCCCAAAGGGACCCCAATTGTAGGACTACGGCCTTGCCTTGCAAGATATCGTCTCTCTTCTCTCTCTCTTTTTTTTGTTTTTGTTCGCACACACACACACATATTTGTATATGTTTCTATTTTCTTTGTATAATACAAACTTACTAATTTTCTTGCAAACCATATTATAGTTTAATATATTAAATAAACTTGCTAATAATCGTCAATTTCTATTTTTCTTTATTCCGATTTTTTATTTTGGCTATATCATTCAAATTACTAAGAATTAATATTTCCTTTATTTTATGTCCTACATATTTTATATTTTCTATATTTTTTTTATTTTTTTTTCTATTTCTCATTTTGGCTTCATTTTCCTATAATAAAAAATATATTAATTTTTACACCAAAATTTTCTCAATTAATTTTATTTCCAAAATTTTTATAAAATCATCAAAGTTAATTTTCTCAACTTGTTTTATGTACTTTCATTTTCGTACAAATTTTTGAAGTATTATTTGCTAATTGAATTGCACAATATTTCTACTATAATTTCATAGTTTTCTCAAGAATTATTTTATTTAAATAATTTCTTCTAATTTTTTTTATTTAAATTAAATACTTGGAGTTTTCTCAAAAATTATGGGTGTTACATCACAAGTGATCAACTTAGTGAAAAAAATTAGTTAAAGAGAATCCATTAAGAATAATCTTGATTAAATGATTATAAATTAATATAATATACATTGAATTATTTAATATATAATGTACATTGCATTGAATCGGGACATGTGGCATATTCTTATAATAGGCTCATGGAATTAAGTTACAAACCTTGGGATTATTGATTTCAATAGGCGCCAAAAGTTGAAATTCAAAATTTAAATTTGAAACTTAAATTTCAAAATCAAAAGCATGCTAAAATTTGAGATATTCATGATCACAAACAACATGAAAAATATTTTCAATTAAAGGCACAATAATGAGATCACCATAATAGAAGATTTGTAATTTAATAACTTTCTAAGAAAAATAATGAAAAGGAAAACTAAGTATCTTGAAGTCCATGGAAAATCTCAAAAAATGAGCTAGATTTAGAAATAGCTTCAAAACCTTAGGCACTATCCTTGTTAGAATCATCAAAACTATCCAAGAAATCAAGGGGTATGATGCATTTTCCTATGAGGATGTTCCAAATAGAGAGAATCCAATAGGGTTTGGCCAAAAAAAAAAAGAAAAAGAAAAAAGAAACTTCCATACATGCATAGGCGAGACAAAACCCTAACTATTACTCATCTTCCTATATAAATCCATGAAAATACCCCTTTCTTTTCTTTTTGCCACACTCAAGGACTTGATTTATCATCTTCTCACACTGTAACACCGTAGAAAATAACATCAATTAGATTAAAGGAAGAACATTGAGGTATGTAAAAGAACTAGTATTTGTCATGTCTTCTTCTTCTTACTATTCTCCTTCTTCTCTTCTTTTCTCAACCACTGTCAAACCACCTCAACTTGGCCACCATGAGATTTATTCCAGCTCCTATTCTACTCTTTGAAACATCCCAAAAGCTAACAGCAAAACCTCAGAATGAAACTAGCCACAAAACCCTTGAAACTTGATCATTTTTCAACATGAGCCCTTGCTTTTAGCCTAAAAGAAGACCAAACATGATACCTCACCATGGCTGGCCATAGACAACGTTTTTCCACACTTATTAAATCTTCAAACCACCCTTGAACAACTACCAAAAACCTACTTGAAAACCCCTTTCAAGTGCCATGTTAAAACAACCTAAAAACTATAATGAAAAACCATGTTAAACCTACACTAGTACACCCTTTTAACCAAGTCTTTTGTTTAGATTTTAAATCTAGATTTATATTGACCAATTATTTGATTATTAGGGCTAGGCAGGCATCAAAATAGAGGAGAAAATATTTAACAATCAAGAACAAATAAGATGGCAAAAGAAAATAGACAAGAAAAGGTATACTCCCTGTAAATCCAAGTTAAGTTGTTCTTCTTTACACACATACATGACCACCATTAGCGACTGAAATAAAGAGTGATTTCCATCATAGAAATCATCCTTCTTAGAATTATTTTAAGTTAGGTATTTGCAGGCCAACACCCTACACACAAACTCAAAAAGACAATGTCGTAGACACTTTATGTGCAAATCATATGGGCTGAATGTGTGCAGCTACATATTACAGAATTATGACCTAAGAATAGAGGAAAAAAGTGTCTCAAAGTACATATGGAAATGACTCCTAACTCTCTTTTATATTATAATTATTGAAGCTCCAATATGAGTAGGTTCATTTTTGTCAAATCCTATGATTAGGCTCATGTGAGTGTGCCTTTGATTCTATGTTGGTTTATAGGCATGATTGATTGCATGATTAAAAGCATGCTATTATTTGTTATGTCATGTTATGAATGATGTAATTTTTTGTTGATTTACCTTTTGATATGAATCAAGCATGTGTGCGATTTTTATTTATAGTATACCTTCAACTAAACAAAGATAATTAAGAAATCAAGTATACCTTCAAGGAGTATCTATATTTGATCGTTGTGGATATTGTCCTTAATGAGTAGGCTCAGCGTTGTTCATCCATATTTGACCACCACCAAACCTTTTTTGACTTGAGATAAGCTGAGTCATGGCCATGGAGTGGCATAGTACCACTCTAGTGTATGACCACTACATAGTCTTTATTTTGGGGTGTACTTGTAGAATGACCCTTCTTTGAAAGTGTCCTTGATAGTCAATGGCTTTTTAAAATGTGTTTCTAAAGTTTGATGCTTACCTTAGGAGTTGTCCCTAGACTATGCCCTAAAACGATGGATTTCTCATCAAAGAGAAGGGAAATATTGGGGATAGTCCTTTTGGTCTTAATGTTAACCCTAAAACTATGAACTATTTGAATCACTTAATGTCTTGAAAGTGTTTGGATATTGGTGTTTTAATTTTTGTAATGCGTAAGATGTGCTTGGGATGATCCACTAGGCTCCTTTGAGCTCACTTCATTTACTTTTATTCTATTCAAATAAATACTAAACCGAGTGACCAACCAAACCCTAATGCAATTTTTGATCTAGTTTGGGTTGGCTATGGGGTTAATGTTTATGTTTTAGATCATATGTTGGTTATTTTTATTCAGCATTGATGTATTAGCCAATGGGCCAAACTTATTCATAGACATATTTTAATTTATTATATGATAACCAATTTTTTTTAATGTTATTTAACATATCTTATATTATGATTAATGTTAACAGATGCACATCATGATTGTTAGTTGAGATGTGGTAATGACATAGCATGCCTAACCTTTGGTTGACCCCATGAATATTATTTTAATATTTATATATCTCCTAACATTTATTACACCTAAGGACATTTCAATAATATGGCCCTAGTGTGGTCGAGCAACTAAAGGTCAAGGTGTTACGAAGGTGGTATTAGAACTTAGCTAGTAAATAAATTGGGCAAATGTCTAAGATATTGACCATGGACTATAGGTTTGATGGAGGAACCTTTTAGCAATTTTATTTAGTCCTTAGGTTTAAGAAATGACTTCAGGAAAAGAATTGGGTGTTGCCAAGGATGGCATAATGGATCACGAATAAAAACCTTTAGGGCATAGGTAGAGACTGAAACGTGTTTAAAAACAAATACTCATTTGGTCAAGACACAAGATTGGGAGGATCTCATATCTTTAGTTTGTACGCGGTATGAAATATATAAAGATTTGAGGATATGGAGCAATTCTAGACTCAGAGATTGATAGGCCATATTTGGTGAATAGTTGGTGACTTAGAAAGATCTTGTTATCTTATGCTCAGTTGGTATGGGACAGTTGCATGTAGCATGGCTTCAGAGGCCTCAATCATTGAGACATTTGTGTTTAGATGTAGTGAAATCCTTGAGTGAAAACCTATGTCGTTGAATGAGAGTGGTACTAGGGCAAGTGAACTCAAAGGCATGGGTGGAAGTTAAGGAATTTCTTTATGTTAGTGTGGAATGGTATACATGGTTGAATAATTGTTGCATTTTTGCGATTATTACTATTTTAATTATTATCATGTGAGACCTAAAATCATGTACCCAAAAAGATAAGAGGATTTTTCTTGAAAACCTCGAATAGAACTTAGAACAATGAACTTAGGTAACTTGAACAAATTAAAAATTTAGAGTCATGATAGCACAAATGTTATTTGAATGTGAAATAATTACGAAGGTGATAACAATAGTAATACGAATTTATGAATGGACATAGTGGGAATAGCTATTATCGTGAGTCTGAAGAAGTATTTTGCATCCCAATTTTAAGAAAATAGATCTATGGCACCCAAAATTGATTTGAAATGAGAGACAATGCTAAAATTCTCCATTTATACTAAGAATCTTTAATTGATGGTGCTTGATTGAATTATTGGATACTAAAATGAGTTTGACTTAAAGATAATGGCTATACCAAAAAGAAATGTAAAGAGGGCAGTAAGCACTAATGATGTGGGTCAATAGGACTAGAGGGTTCTAGTGGTGAACGTAAAGGCTCTAATGGGGTTACGTATGTCGCTGGAGGGGATAACAACGATCACTTGACAGGTGGTAGAGCAAGTACTGAGGGCTCTACCTCAGGCATAGGTTTCACCACCCATTTCGCCCTAGCCCTAACCTTATCAAATGTTCTAGTATCACTAGACTGACTTATTCTTAATGATAGAGAATAAATAAACATGTTAATATAATTTCAAAAATTGCATTCAAGTACTTTTGATAGTAAGGCTAATCATCTAGTAGCTAACAAGTGATTTTCACAAAGGAATAAGCATCTCAACACTTTGGGAACAACTGGTCCTTGGAGAGTGGCACTAACAGTACAGTAGTTTGTGGGACCAACCTATCGTTGGTGGAAAATGATCATGAATGACCTAAACACGAATATCTCCATGATAACCAGGGAACAATCCAAAACATTGTTATATGATAACATCTTCTTTATGGCAATCACAAGGCAACTTCAGTCAAAGTTCATTTGACTATGAAGACTATGACAAAGAAGTTTACTAAATTGTTTAGATTTGCCCTAGAACTAGTGAAGATTAGCAATTTAAGGCGGATAAATTTTCTAAAGGACTAAGAGTGGGAATAAAGAAGATTATAGTTCCATTGAGACTAAACACTCTTAAGAAAATAGTGGTTAGAGCGTAGTTGATGAGTGGGACCTTAACTTCAAATGAGTCCTAAAGAACAGGAACAAGTGGCCACAGTTGGAGCCTCATAGAAGAGGCAAAATAGAAATGAAAAGTATAGGGCACCACAAAACCAAAGCCAACTGTGAAACAAAAATAGATCGTAGGGAGCTAGACCTCTCCAACAGTAGTTTCAACAGAGATGACCACAACAGTAGGCACAACAGAATTGTGCCTAAGTTGATATAGAACTGGCCAAAAGGTAGGGTTTGTGTTATCTGTGTGGTTAGGGAGGACACTTGACTCATTAGTGTTAGGTACAAGCTCCACAGCCACAACAATAGCATCCCATACCACAACAACCACAAGGGGTAGGGTAGAATCAAAAGCAAGCCTAGAACTATTTTCGAGTGTATGCAATGGAGGATGTCCAAACAAAGTTGATGGTAGCCATGAAAGGTACATTCTTGTTATTTAACATTTCAGTGATAATGTTGTATGATTATGGTGCTATATGTTTGTTTATCTTTGAAAACTTAGTGAATAGATTACAACTAGTCTATAATCCAATACAAACACCATTGCATGTAGCCACACCTATAAGAACTATTATAGCTTGTAGAAAGAATTGCAATGTGAACTAAGGTTTGAAGACAAGATGATTACAACAAACCTTCATGTGTTAACATTTCAAGGGCATGATGTGATGTTGGGCAGGGAATGGATGACTCGTGTAACAACTTAAAAAATGCTCTAATTATCGTGGTAATCATACCCATTACCACGGTAGTACGTAATGTGCATAGAAATTTTTATGTGTTCTTTTAATACATATGACACGATCAAACTCACCTCCTATTGTAATTTTACACATGATCACAAATGGGATGAGGCCATATTATTAATAATAGAATCAACTCCATTCCATACATAGTCCTAAACCTATTCAAACACCAACCTGGTGCCCTCTATAAAAGAAGTGAAGACTCATTTTGTTTTTTTCACTTTCTAGTTGAATTCCAATGTTCCTTTCTCTCCCAACTCATCCCAAAAGAGAAAACAAGGAAGATAACACTCAAAGTAGTGCTCTCCGGTCACAGATTCTTGGCAAATCAATATACAAGGTAATCTACTATTCTTACGATCTTGAGTTCCTACTATTTTCCTTACCTTTGTGAGAATCAACCATCTAAATATCTCAAACATTAAGATTGAATTTCCCTACCATCAAAATAGAGCTTGAAACCGTTCAAAAGGATTGGAGGAACAGATGCTACATTATGTAACACCTTGGCTCCCGAAACATACACAATTTCTTCATTGATCTCATACTTAGAGATATATACACATACATGTTCATTTTTGTCACATGACATCGTCGAGAACCAGGATATTACTTGTTTCACACATCAATAATAAATCTCCTGGTCCCACCAGGTCACATCCCACAAAATCATATGAGTAAATAAATGAATAACAAATAGGTTTATAACTAAAAACATGGGATGTCATATTTGTTCAATTTAACCTAATAATAATCAAACTAACATTTGGCCTCATGGCTTTGTTTTAAATAACAACTCAATAAATGAAATAGAGGGACATTCTCTGACTACTTGCCTAACTAAAGACAATAAATAACTTATGACTAAGACAACCTCATCAAGGAGGTATACCACTAATTACACTCTACTTCGTCTCATCAACGGCAATGCTCAACTATTGGGTACCTGCAAAATAAGAAATGGGGTGAGCACAAAGAGCCTAGTGGATCATACACAATACATCTCAAGCATTATTAAAGTAAAAACACTGAATATGCAAACACTTATCAAACATTAGGTGTTTCAAGCAATTCAATTATTTTTCAGTTGACATTAAGACCGAAAGGACCATCCTCGTTGTTCTCATCAAAATATCGAGCACCTAGCGCTAATGAAAAGGAGGGGTCATGCCCATCATCCAATGTCCGGGAACTAGGGTCCAACCCAGTGTTCTATTTCAAATATAATATCAATTTCATAATTTGAGAACACCCACAGTGATCAATTGTACCTCACTGAGCCGGTATGTGGTTTAATTCTTGATTACAGTGATCTTAAAGTGTTTAACAAGATCAAGTTCTAGCATGCTCAATGTCTTCTACTTTCCACACATAAACAAAATATTGTGCAAACATAAATTCAACATGCGCACAATTATAACACATGTTATCCAATATTTAAGGCATATCAGTCAACATATCATTTATGCATTAAATCAATCAATCACAACAATGACATAATCACACCCTAGCATGCTCCTAGATATTCAATCAATTAAGAATACAATCATATTTCATATTTAAAACTAAAATAATACGAAAGAGCACGATAATCATTTCCACCTGTCAGTGCACTTCCTTAGCTCCTGCTCTTGTACACTGTCAACTCGAATGTCATGGCTTCTCAATCTAAAATAGTTAAGGTAATTATTTTTAGTAATTGAAAAACATATAATATTTTTAAACCATAAATTCACTAATTTCTTAACAAACATGACAAACAGTGCACCATTCACCTTTTCAGTGCATTCAGTGCGCACTGTTCCCCTTGTTCGATAATTGGACTTGACTTACCCTTCTTCCAATTAAAAACACTTACTAGCTAATTACTTTAAAACCTTTTTAAAACCCTTTGAAGCTATTAAATATTCAGCCATGACCAGCATGCATCATGAAATCATAGTCGTTTTAATGACTTATACGCGTATTCTCAAGATTTGATGTATGTTAAAGTCTTACATCCCTTTCTAGCCTCTTAAGCATGTTTAGCCATAAATTTTCAGCAAGCTACCTTGCTGGTTTTTTATTCCTATAGGCATCAAACAACACCCTATTAGTGATCATGCTTAACCATTTCTTAAACATGCATGCATCCTAATTATTTCATGCACACGGTTCTCATGGGTGTGCTATTTTATAACACTCCAATATTAACATTACATGTAACTTAGATCTCTATTTTTCAACAATCTACTTGCTGGTTTTTGACATCTAAATATATGGAACTCTCACCAAATTTGCAATTACACTCAATTGTCACTTAAACATGCCAATACCCTAATTATATCAGGCATACATGCCTTATTTGTATGCTTTATCATCATTCCCAAAAATCAGAATTTTGTGCATCTATGTTCATGATTTTCCAGCAACCTTACTTGCTGGTTTTTCATCAAATAACACCTTATTAACATTACTTTACCATATATATTGTTAATCTCTATATGCATCATGCATAGTTACTAGTTTTATGAACATATATGCATATTTGATCCCTTTCCCCATGTAGATGTTATTTCCTTCCACCTTTCATGTTTCCATAAACCTATAACCCTTCTAAATAATTAGATTATTGCTGAAAATCAAAAAGTGAACATTAGAAAGGAATAAGATCGTTATACCTTTCTACCGTTGCCCCGAACGTCTCGTTGATGATGGGTGTTCCAAAAGAGAGTTCTTGGCTCCTCTTTGGGCTGATTTACGCTTCTGTTTTGATGATGAAATTTGAAAAGTATTTCAAAAATTTCTGATAGAAAGGATGATCACATCAAGGGGTAGAAAGAAGAAGAAAAGAAAAGGTAGAGAGGGTAGTGAAGATAGTATAGGGTATTACCTAGTAGAGTGGATCATTATGGCATAATGCATGCACTATCAACCTTCTGTGATGTTCTTCAATGGCTAGAACAAAGAGACGTCTAGCAAGAGGGGAGAATACCAAAATCAAAACTTAGAAGGAAAAGAGAAAAACAAAAGAAAAGAAGAAGAATAAAGTATGGCGTATAGCAATTACCTTGTGAATCAATGTTTGTGCTTCAACTTTTTTTTTTTTTTGGTGGGGTTTCTCCTTGATTGAGGGCTTGGATGACTAGAAATTGCAAGGAGGGAAAGAATCGACTAGAGGAGGGGAAGTATGAGGGAAGTCGATTTTTCTATGTGGGAGGAATAGGGAAGATGCCACATTAATATAGGGAAATGTTAGTATGGATGAGGTATGACTAGGTGTTTGAGTTTACCTTGGACTCCTTGTTGTTATCTTAGTGGTGTTTGGTTTTGATCCAACTTTCTCACCCTCTAATCCTCATACGATGTGAAGAGTGTGCAAATCCCATTTTTGGATTTTTATGTGTATTTGGAACCCCTTTTTGTACAAAATTTCTAATTTATGCAATATACACTCCTTATATACTTGAATATGCATACTTTACATCATTTTTCTACTAAATTTCTGATTTTATTTTGTGTTTTGTGTACCAAAATTTAATTTATTAAATCTTTTACTAGTTAATAAAATTTAGAAAATATTTTTAATTAATTAATTTTTTATTTTATTTTATTATTAACCAATATACACATGTATATATGTGTATACACATTATTTCTCATGTATATGTACATCTTTCTCCTTTTTTATTGAATCTTCATACCACTAAATTAAATATAGTTTATTTATTTATTTATTTATTTATTTTCTCAATTATTACACATTATAACTCATCAAAAAGTTATTCGGGGACAATTTTGCAAAGGTAAAGCTGTGACAACCAATATTTTTCACATACAAATTAAGGGGTTTGATGTATGTGTTTTTATGTATTTTTCTAAAATTTTAATGAAAATACATGAATTTTTTTTCAAATTTCCTCTAAATTATAATCATTTATTGAAGAAAATTAGAATAAATGAAGAATACAATTTTGAGAAGAGAATATATATATTATGGTGAAAATATAATTTTTGAGAATGATTATTGAATTTTTGGTATAATTAGTGAAACTTTTGGGAGAAAAACGCAAATTTTGGGTGGAATATTTAATTTTTGAAAAATAAATGTATTAATGATAGAAATTATTGAATACATAAGTGGATAAATCAATGATTATATAAAAAATAAAGAAAAAAAGAATTAAATACACACACACACAAACACACACACACACACACACACACACACACACACGCACACACACACACACACACGCACGCACATATATATATATATATATATATATATATGTACACAAGAGGGGAGAAATGAAATAAAAAAAATTCAAATTCTAGGTCAGATTTGGTGCATGGACCGTGAGGCCCACGACCCATGTAGGCCAGACCCAATGCACGAGCCTCAGGGGCCCGTGCAGTTCAAGACTCCTGTGTGAGCCAAGCTCTTGCCAACATGCTAGGTTTTTGATTTTGGGCGGCCTATGTACCCTAACATCTTCTTCTTCATTTTTAACAAATTTTTTTGGCATCTTTTCCAACGAGAAAACTAGCAAACCCATGGTTTTGCCAATCTAATCCACTTTTTCACTAGATCAGTACAAGAAAACAACAAGGCACCTTGTATGGCAGCTCATTGGCCATGTGGATGGCCACGTGACACTTCCTTTTTCCATGCAAGGACACCTCAACCATGTAACAAAACTCGGCTCATGAGCAAATTTCCATTTCTGTTTCTGCAACCCATCTTCAACAATCCATCCATCCTCCCATATCTTTTTTTGTGATCTTTGACTCGTTGGAAAGGTCTCCGTCTCCTCTACGACGTTTCACAAGCCATTGGTCGAAGTTTTCATCCATTTGACACTGAAACAACCACAGAAAGGTGTTGTTGGACACTGTTGTAGTTGGAAATCACCACAAAACTATGTTGAAGCAATTTTCAAGGAGCTGATTCCTCACCCATTCAAGGTCTATTCTTGAGGTAAAACCCCCCGTTTTATTCCTTGTTAAGTGTAGTTTAACCACTAAATGATGAAAATAAAAAATTGAAGTCTTAAACTTGTTTTACAAAGCACTGAAGTTAACTGTGTGATCAACTATTATGACAGTTCAAGCAAAGGACAGTTCTTGGAAGTGTTTTTAAGGCATTATTTGAAGTGACTAGGAGCATCTGTTTGGACTGAGATTTAAGGTGTTTTTAGACCTCATATCTAAGGCTACGAGAAGGTATAGTGTAACATCTCGAAAAAATAAATTCATATGAAATTTTAATTTTTATATAGAAAATTATATATAATTGACGAATACAAATTTTGGCAAGTCATAGTTTACCCAAATGAGGAATAAAAATCAATTTAGTAGATTTTTGGAGGAAAATATACGAATGTAATGTATATTATGGGATATCATAGTAAAAAATACAAGGATATGTGCAATTTTTGATGAAAACAAGATTAAAAAGTCAATTGGGATCAAGATTTGGCAAAAATTTGAAAAGAAAGCAAGAAATTCGGCTGAAAAAAAAACTTAATACACATCCAACAGTTCACAATCAATCTGTCAAATCCAACGAACGAGAATAAAGTCCGCACCAACGCACGAGCTCGCTGAATCATCAAGATCAAACGGCCACGATCGAATCCATCAAATCCAATGGCTCACAACGCAGGCGCAAAAACAAAATCACGAAACCGAACATTGCACTCGAGGATGATCGTGCAGCCAGAATTGATTTCGTTGATCTCGAACTGAGTTCTGCACACCGTGATTAAGGATCATCCGACGTTCATGATCAAAGCTGTATTAGTTAATCACGAACCATGCTGTGCTCGAGGACTATCCAACGGTCCGATCGGAGACCTTTTTTGGATTGATCACGAACTGTTGATGCACTCGAGGAAATCCAACGGCCAAGAATCAAAGGCTTCAATTTTCGTTGATCGATCTGAGATTAATTTGACGGCTGAGATTAAAGGATTCGAAATAAAAAACTAAAATTACGAAAAAATAAGAAAATTTAGAAAAAAATCCAAAAATTATTTCTAAAATTTGAAAAATACTCGTTTTACTCTAAAAATTAGAAAATACAGAATTAAAGAGAATTAGGGTGTTTTATTCAAAGAAAAACTCAAAACTTTGTATTTTTCTCCCTTTGAAAACCTATATGACCCTCCCTAGGCTCTTATTTTCTTCATTCCAAAGATAAAAGTTGAAATTGCCTCTTATTTTCTAAGCCTTCTTCTTGGCACATCTTCCTATCTTCCCTTCTTGTGTGTGTGAGAAGTTCTTATCTCAAATTGGGAAATTAAGTTGGGCGATCTTCATTGGCACTAGTACGTGGGGGGAATTGCTGCCGAAATTTCAAAAGAAAGCATCACAAGGTGGAAGTGATTTCTAGAATTAATGGCATGCTCATTTTTTGTGTGTTTTTTTATTGAATTCAAGGATTTTCAATTTCAGTTCTAGAATTTTAAATGTTTATTTTAATATTTCAGTTTTGATTCATGTTTGAGCAATCATATCATCCATGCCATGTTAGTATCATGCTTAGGCTTTTAAATTAAAGTATGATGCATGTTTTATGAGTGTTTCATGAATTGACAGTGTATATTCTGAATTTTAGTTTGATTTCATATTCTGAAGTTTATTTTATGAGATCATGATATGAGAATTAATCTAAGACGATGGTGACAATAACTACGTACCATTATAGTGGTCAAGGCGACACTATGGATGTTCTTTTCATATGAGTAAGGTCATATGCTTTTCAGACCTAAGTACTTGAGGGTCGTGTACCATTGGTGGGTTACCATGTGTAACGGGTTGATGCCGACAAGTGCCACTAACGAGTTGATGCTGAGTGGGCCCTATTTACTTAGTTAAGAGTATCAAGGGATTAAAGGCCCTTTTGGTCTGAGACTCGACTTGAACAATTTTTTGTTTGAAACGCCTAATGATTGCAAGTGTTTGAATTATGATTGTGTTATGAGTTTGATTATGAAAGATGGTTGTTTGAAAAAGATCCACTGGGCTATGTGCTCACTCCTTCCTTTCTTATTTTTCATGAACATGAAACCCATGGAGCAGTTGAATATAGATATTCCTTAGAAAGTTTCTACAGTATTACATTTTTTTGAATTTTTAAGGACATGTTGCCCAAAGTTTTTATGTTTTTCTACTAAAAAGTATTTTGAAGTATTCCGCTGTAACTATTAGTTCTATTTTAAGAGTTTAGTACTTTTAATTTTTATTATGAATAAAATAGTTTGAATTTCTTTATCTATTTTAATTTGCATTGATTTTATTAAAAATTTTATTCTTAAATTTTATATAAAGGCACGAGATATTGAAAAAGAAAAGAACAAGTGTGTGTCACTTGTAATGTAGCATCGGCCCGATCCGCCGTTTTGTTAAGTCCACTGTCAAGAGAACGGTGTCCATGTACACTGCTTAAAGATACAGGGGTTGGGGTGTTACAAAGATGGTCTCAGAGCCTAGGCATTAGTTTCTAGGCCAAGAATAGAAAGTTTTCTCTGATACCAAGCATAGCATCAGAGCCCAGGCATTAGTTGTTGAGCCAAGAATAGAAAGTTTCGTCTGATACCAAGGGTGGTATTAGAGCCTACGCATTAGTTGCTGGGCCAAGAACAGAAAGTTTCCTCTGATACCAAGTATGCTATCAGAGCTCGGTTATTAGAAACACCAAAAAAGAATGAGAAACTCAAACTTAGCGTTTCACCTTGAATTGAATTGAATTTAGAATGTCCTACCTTCTATTTTTGAAATTGATGAATGTTTTAGAAAGTGTTTTCAAAAAGGAAATATATGTTTTGAAATGTTTTGTTTGGATACAAAGACTACAAGTTGAGCTGATAGTGGGTAAGCCTTATCCCGAGTAAAGTTAAACATTGAAAGGGAGGTGGGTTATAATGCCCTAGAAAGCGCGGTTGCTAAGCAGACTTCGGTCTCGTCGCCCGATCTGGAGGTTGTCCCACCAGCTTATATGAGTAGTCGGAGTTGAAGAAAACTCTTATTTTTGATAAAAGAAAATTAGAAGGTGGAAAATTAGGGCAAGGAATTGATTAGATGTCAAAAAAGATGCCAAAGGTGGTATCATGATTAGATAGAGGTTGTAAGTCAACCAGAACTGAACCCTAGGTCCAGAGAAAAGACCTTAGGTAGAAATAGGTGTAGCCATGGGTGGCACAGTGGATCAAAAGCATGAAACTCTAGGACATAGGCTAGAGACTGAAACTTGTGTGAAAATAGAAAATTGTTTGATCAGGACACGAGACCGGAAAGCTTCTATAATTTTTGGTCTCTATGTAATATGGGATGCATAGGAATTCAGGGTTATAGAAGAAGCCTGGACTCAGAGAATGATGGACCATGTGTGGTGAATGATCGCTAACTTTGACAGAATGGGTTTCTCTATGCTCGCTGGTATGGGACGGTTGAGTATAGTGGGCTCGAGAACCTTAGTTATTGAGCAATTCACGAAATTATTTGGGTGCGGCTCTGTTCTGAGTGAAAGCCAAAGTGGAAGGGGGAGAGTGGTATGAAACACTTGAACCTGAAAGCTTAGGTTGAAGCTTCGAACCTTGCTGTGCTAGCTTGATTGTATGATCGTGTGATATGCATGCTGTAATGTTTATTTGCTTTGAGACCAAATCCTGTACCCAATACGCATGAAAAGAACCTAGAAGAAAAACTTTAGGCCACTGAACAAATCGAGAACCTAGAAACATGAATCTAGAGCCATGATAGCATGAATATTTGACACATACTGACACTTTGCTCAATTTTACAAGTAAATGGCTAGAGCTAGGATGTATGTAACTCGATCCACCACCTCTGAGGATACTGAACAACAAAAACAGGAACTGCTTAATGGGATGGAGGCACAGATGGAGGCACGAATGGAGGCACAGATGGAAGCCATGATGAATGAAATGTCGCAGAGGGTACTAGATCAACCGAAAAGGACACTTCCACAGATAATCCCTCAGGTGGCTCTGCAGCTTTAGGGACCTGAACCTATTCCAGTCCAAGTCCCAGCACCAATACCTCAGGAACGTCAAAGGAATGTAGAGGACCTGGAAGATGAAAAACAGAAGAAGATGCTGCTAGATTTGCAAAAGCTTCACCCTTCCTCATTTGATGGAACTACTGACTGCATCTTTGCTGATCACTGGTACCAGGAGATGGAGGAGTTACTAAATGTGCTGAAGGTGACGGGTTCACGACAAGTAGCACTAGCCACACACCATTTCAAAGGACTAGCCCGTGGATGGTGGAGGATGATGTAGATGGATCTCAACACTGACGTTGCGATTATGACCTGGGGAGAGTTCAGAGAAAAATTTTATGACAAATTCTTTCCGGAGGAAACTCTCAGAAAACTGTAAGAAGACTTCGTGAGACTCAACCAGAGGGATCTCATAGTAACTGAATACGAGAGGAAATTTACGGAGCTGGCCAAATTATCTCAAGAACTAATCCGGGAAGAAAAAATGAAAGCCAACAGATTTGCACAGGATCTCAAGATTGAGTTCCGAAAGGTTATCATAACATTGGGCCTCCGAACCTACAAGGAAGTTGTAGAATGAGCTTTAATCTTGGAACAAGAGCTCAACCTGGAACAAAGGTTGAGAGGAAAGAATAAGCGGAACGAAAATGGAAAGGACCAAAAAGGGACCCAGAAGAAAAGCAAAAGTGGTAAGGCTCCACATAAACAAGGGCAGAACAAAGACGAGTTAAGGGAAGAAGCTAAGAGGCTGGGATTATGTTTCGTATGCAAGCAAAAGGGTCATTAGGCGAAAAATTGCTCAACTGCACCAGCTAAGGCTTCCTAGCAACAACAATAGAATACTCAGGGGGGGAAGTCAGAATGGGCATCCTCAAGCCAAACAGAATTAGAATGCCAATCAAGGGAAAAACTAGGGCCGTTGTCAGAACCAAGCCAGAATGTTTGCGATTGAGACCCAGGAAGACCAGGCCCCTATAGTAGAAGGTATGTTCATATTGTTTAATGTTGCTATGAGACTGTTGTTTAACTCGGGTGCTTCAAAATCTTTCATCTTTGAAAAACTAGCTGATAGGTTACAACTTGTGACAAAAACAATACCTGTGACTTTGAATGTGTCCACACTAATAGGGACCATTGTGACTTCAAAGAAGATGTGTAGTTGTGACCTTAGGTTTGAGGATAAACTTTTAACTATAAACCATATACCCTACCTTTCTATGGCTGTGATGTAATCTTGGGGATGGATTGGTTACACTAGTACCAGGCCCAGATAGATTGTCCTAAGAGATGGGTAACCATAACATTACCTTCTGGGGAGATCTTTAAAATCAATGGGGATATGCGGAGACTACCAAGGAGTCCAACCCTAGCCTTGTTAAATTGTTTAAAGCAGACGGATGATTTCGAGGAACTCTCTGAAGAAGAACCTATTGACTTGAAGAATATTCATGACCTAGCTGTAGTCAGTGAGTACAAGGATGTGTTCCCAAATGACGTACCTGGACTACCACTAGCTAGAGAGTTAGAGTTCAAGATTGAACTTCACCTTGGAACCAACCCTATAGCCATACCTCCTTATAGAATGGCGCCAGTAGAACTAATTGAGCTGAAAACTCAATTAGATGAGCTCAGGTAGAAAGGTTTCATCAGGCTGAGTGAATCACCCTGGGGAGCCCCAGTATTATTCGTGAAAAAGAAGGATGGTTCTTTGCTACTGTGTGTCGACAACTAGAAGTTGAATCAAGCTACAGTAAAGAATAAATATCCTTTACCAAGGATTGACGACCTATTTGATCAATTACGAGGAGCCACTCATTTCTCTAAAATTGATCTTAGGTCAGGATATCATCAGATGAGGATTCGAGAGTCTGACATCCACAAGACAGCCTTTATAACAAGATATGGACACTTCGAGCTCACCATGATGCCCTTTGGTTTGACCAATGCCCTGGCAGCCTTCGTGGATTTAATGAACCAAGTGTTCAGACAGTACTTTGACTACTTTGTAGTGGTATTCGTGGATGATATCCTAATCTACTCTAAGTCAGAAGCTGGGCACTTAGAACACTTGAGGATCATACTAGAAACTCTCAGAAGAAATCAACTATACGCTAAATTTAGTAAGTGCGAGTTCTGGATGAGGATGGTCAAGTACTTTGGCCATGTAGTGTCAACCAAAGGCCTCTCTGTAGATCCAGAGAAAGTGGAAACTGTTATGAACTGGAAGCAACCCAAGACAGTAATAGAAATCAGAAGTTTCTTGGGTTTGGTAGGCTACTATAGAAAGTTCATTAAGGATTTTTTTCAAGTTGGAAGAACCTATTACTAAGTTGACAAGAAAAGGAGTTAAGTTCCAGGTGGATGACAAATGTGAACGATCATTCCAAGAACTAAAGACAAGATTGACTACGGCTCCTGTTCTAGTCACCCCAACTCCTGGTGTTACTTACACACTGCATACTGATGCCTCACTGAGTGGATTGGGCGTAGTCTTAATGCAAGAAAAGCAAGCCATTGCTTTTGCCTCAAGATAACTAAAGGTCCATGAGAGAGATTACCCTACTCACGACCTAGAGCTAGCAGCCATTGTGTTTGCCCTGAAGATTTGGAGACACTACCTTTATGGTGAGAGATTTGAGCTATTTTTAGAGATCAAGAGCTTGTAGTACATCTACACCTAGAAGGAGTTGAACCTCAAACAACGGAGATGGATAGAGTTCTTGAAAGACTATGATTTTCAACTACACTACCATCTGGGGAAGGCCAATGTAGTGGCTGATGCTTTGAGTAGGAAGTTCAACAAACTGGAGGAAGAAAAAGGCCAGATGTACCAATTGATTGAAGATTTTAGGTTGGGTGTAAACCTTAACGAAAAGAAGCCTATCTTTACAATATGTCTTGCCAACCGGACCTATTACATTAGATCAGGGATGAACAGAAGCAAGACAAGTGGCTTGCTCAACTAATTGAAGGAGTCACACAAGGAAACCATACTGACTTCAGGATGGATGCTGAAAACATCCTAAGGCTCAGAGAAAGGATATGTGTACCTCCAGAGGGACAGAGCAAGCAAATTATACTTGATGAAGCTCATCACACCAAGTATACCACGCACCCAGGCGGGGATAAGATGTACTAGAACCTCAAGAAAACCTACTGGTGGAGAGGAATGAAAAGGGACATAGCCAAATACGTCTTTAAGTGCTTAACATGCCAACAAGTGAATGCAGAACACCAGAAACCCTCTGGAATGTTAAAACCACTCCCAATCCCTGAATGGAAGTAGGATAACATTGCCATGGACTTCGTCAGTGGTTTACCCAGAAACCAAAAATGAGAAGACACTGTTTGGGTGATAGTGGATCGTCTCACCAAAGTGGCTCACTTCTTGCCAATCAGATCCACAGACCAAGTCAGCAAGCTGGGAGAAATCTATGTGAAAGAAATTGCCAAAGTTCATGGTGTACCCAAGATTATCGTGTTTGACAGAGACTCTCACTTCACTTCATAGTTTTGGCAGAGTTTCCAGAAGGAGATGGGTACTAAGCTCACCATGAATACAACATTTCATCCTCAGACGGATGGTCAGTCTGAGAGAGTTATCCAGATTTTGGAAGATATGTTGAGGTCTTGCATTTTAGACTTCAAGGAGAATTGGAGCAAGTACTTACACTTGGCAGAGTTTGCCTATAACAACAGTTATTAGGCAAGCATAAAAATAGCTCCATTCGAAGTTCTCTATGAAAGACCTTGTAGATCACCTACCTGTTGGGCTAAACTTGAAGATCAATTATTAAGTGGGCCAGACATGGTGGAAGAAATGAACAACCAAGTCAAGTTAATACAAAGGAGACTGATTACTGCGCAGAGCCGTCAAAAAAGCTACATAGACAAAAGGAGAAGACCACTAGAGTTCCAATTTGGGGACAAAGTATTTCTGAGAATCAGTCCTCAGAAAGGTATCAAAAGGTTCAGATTCAAAGGGAAGTTATCTCCAAGGTTTGTCAGACCCTTTGAAATACCTATAAGAATCAGGGAATGTGCTTATGAGTTGGACCTACCAAACCGGATGACTTCAGCACATAACGTATTCCATGTATCCATGTTGAGAAAATACGAACCTGACCCCTCTCACATCATTCACTAGGAGGAAGTGAATATTCAAGATGATGCTACCTATGAGGAAACAACGGTCAGAATCCTTGACCACAAGGTCCAAAATCTAAGAACAAAGGATATTCCATTAGTAAAGGTGCTGTGGAAACATCATGGGGTAGAAGAAGCCACGTGGGAACTCGAAAGCAAAATGAAGAGCAAGTACCCGCATCTATTCACAAGGAATACCTAAATAAATATAAATTTCGAGGATGAAATTTTTTCTAAGGAGGGTAGGTTGTAACATCTCGAAAAAAAGAAAAATTCATATGAAATTTGAATTTTTATTTAGAAAATTATATAGAATTGACGAATGAAAATATTGGCAAGTCATAGTTTACCCAAATGAGGAATCAAAATTAATTTAGTAGATTTTTGGAAGAAAATATATGAATGTAACGTATATTATGGGATATCATAGTAAAAAATACACAAATATGTGCAATTTTTTATGAAAACAAGATTAATAAGTCAATTGAGATCAAGATTTGGCAAAAATTCAAAAAGAAAGCAAGAAATTCGACTGAAAAAAAAACTTAATACACATCTAATGGTCCACAATCAATCTGCCAAATCCAACGAATGAGATTAAAGTCCGCACCAAGACACGAGCTCACTGAATCATCAAGATCAAACGACCACGATCGAATCCATCAAATCCAAGGGTTCACAACGCAAGCGCAAAAACAAAATCACAAAATTGAACACTGCACTCGAGGATGATCGTGCAGCCAGAATTGATTTCGTTGATCACGAACTGAAATCCGCACACCGTGATCGAGGATCATTCGACGATCTGGATCAAAGCCTCGTTAGTTAATCGTGAACCATGCTGCATTCGAGGAAGATCCAACAGTCTGATCAGAGACGTTTTTTGGATTGATCGTGAACTGTTGATGCGCTTGAAGAAATCCAATAGCCAAGAATCAAAGGCTCTGATTTTCATTGATCGATCTGAGATTAATTCGACGGCCGAGATTAAAGGATCCGAAATTAAAAACTAAAATTACGAAAAAAATATGAAAAATTTGAAAAAAAAGGTTTTTAAATCCGAAAATTATTTCAAAAATTCAAAAAAAATTCAAAAAATACTCATTTTACTCTAAAAATGAGAAAGTACGAAATTAAAGAGAATTAGGGTGTTTGATTCAAAGAAAAAACTCAAAACTTTCTATTTTTCTCCCTTTGAAAACCCATATAAACCCCCCAGGCTCTTAATTTCTTCATTCCAAAGATAATAGTTGAAATTGCCTCTTATTTTCTAAGCTTTCTTCTTGGCACCTCTTCCCATCTTCCCTTCTTGTGTGTGTGAGAAGTTCTTCTCTCAAATGGTGAATTAAGTTGGGCGATCTTCAAATGGGGAATTAAGTTGCTGCCGAAATTTTGGAAGAAAGCGTCACAAGGTGGAAGTGATTTCTAGAACACCCTTCTGTTTTTATTTCAATTCATGGCTTGCTCATTGTTTGTGTGCTTTTTACTGAATTCAAAGATTTTCAATTTTAGTTCTACAATTTTAAATGTTTATTTCAGTATTTCAGTTTTGATTCATGTTTGAGCAATCATATCATCCATGCCATGTTAGTATCATGCTTAGGCTTTTAAGTTAAAGTATGATGCATGCTTTATGAGTATTTCATGAATTGACTTTGTATATTTTGAATTTTAGTTTGATTTCATATTCTGAAATTTATTTTATTAGATCATGATATGAGAATTAATCTAAGACAATCGTGACAATAACAATATACCATCATAGTAGTCAAGGCGACACTATGGATGTTCTTTTCATATGAGTAAGGTCATATAGTTTTCAGACCTAAGTACTTGAGGGTCGTGTACCACTGGTGGGTCACCATGTGTTACGGGTTGATGCCGACACGTGCCACTAATGGGTTGATGCCGAGTGGGCCCTATTTACTTAGTTATGAACATCAAAGGATTAAAGGCCCTTTTGGTCTAAGACTCGACTTAAACAAATTGTTGTTTGAAAGGCCTAATGATTGCAAGTGTTTGAATTATGATTGTGTTATGAGTTTGAATATGAAAGATGGTTGTTCGAAAAGGATCCACTGGGCTATGTGCTCACTCTTTCCTTTCTTATTTTTCAGGAACATGAAACTCATGGAGCAGTTGAATATAGATAGTTCTTAGAAAGTTTCTACAATATTATATTTTTTTGAATTTTTAAGGGCGTGTTGCCCAAAGTTTTTATGCTTTTCTACTAAAAAGTATTTTGAAGTATTCCGTTGTAACTATTAGTTCTTTTTGAAGAGTTTAGTACTTTCAATTTCTATTATGAATAAAATAGTTTGAATTTTTCTTATCTCTTTTAATTTGCCTTGATTTTATTGAAAATTTTATTCTTGAATTTTGTATAAAGGCACGAGATATTGAAAAAGAAAAGAACAAGTGTGTGTCACTTGTAATGTAGCATCGGCCCGACCCGCTGTTTCGTTAAGTCCACTGTCAAGAGAACGGTGGCCATGTACACTGATTAAAAATACAGGGGTTGGGGTGTTACAAAGATGGTATCAGAGCCTAAATGTCCCCTATACAGGATCTTTACTTGATGGCCTCATATTAGACATCAATTCCTAGGTAGTTGTGTCACACACTTTTCTCCCAAGAACTATTCCTCCCAGCCGTCTTCAACAGCTTTTTCCAGAAATGTGGCTCACAAGCTATGAAACACGTCTCCAAGCTAATGCATGAAGTTCGTCAATCCACCTATGCGACTCATAGCAGATGCCCGGATGGACTTGTTGAACCTATCTTTCCTGAACTTCCTTTGGTTCATTGATGTCCTTCTTCAGTTGGAATACATTTTGTGGACACAGCAGATGCCCCTCCTACACACCATTGGTATGATATTTGCAACTGTACCTGTTGTGAAGAAGATGTTTTTGAAGATCAGTATGAAATTGAAAAGCCAGCCTCTGGAAGGTATTAGTATTACATTCTTCTTTTTGATTACCATATTGATGATGGTTTTGATAACCAAGATAGGAGCTATGTCTCTACTTATAATGAAAAAGATGACCAAAACCCTGATTAAGGTTGTTTTGTACTCTCTGAACATTCAAGAGCTTCACTTCCACCATCCGACCTTGAGCGATCTACAAATCCACTCATAGGTTGTCCTCTCCAATATCAGGTCCATCCATCCAAAATTATGACTCCTGAAGGTCCCGTTCTTCAAACTCTTTCTGGATCATATGTAGTCTTCAATTGGCAATCAAATAATGCTTTGTACCAGAATGACCTTCTATAAACCATTCTTCAGAAACAACAATAATCCCTTAACCACCAGACTTCTCTTGACCAACTTATAACCTCTCTACAAACTCACATTGACCAAACCCACCAAGATTTATTGGCTCTTGTAAGATCCATTATAAATATTTCTGATATCCAAACAATTCTTGGTCCTCTTGAGAAAAAATGACAATCTCTTAAGAATCAACTAAGAGATCTTATAGAAAATCCTCCTAAAACCACCACCAATCCTTTCTTCACACCTCATGTAATTCCCACAACATATAAAACTCCATCCTTTACCATGTCCTCTTTATTTCCACCTTCCTACCAAGTCCAAAGTAAAAGATTTCCCCCGACTCATACCCTTCCAACTTGACCTCCTAAACCACTTAGTGGTATCACTTTTTGCTTTCCCTTTCAACAACCACCCTCTGATCCACCTATCTCTCCAGATACCTCTTCTCATCCACCGATCTTTGATCTAGCCCATACCATTTCTGGCACCTCACACAAATGAAAAGATAATGGGAAAGAAAAGGTTGTCATGACCATTCGACCACTTGAACCAGATTTTCATGCTTCCTCTCGGTCACAACCACTTCCAGACATCTCTGACAATCCCTTGACCTCCTTCCTTGAATATATGGCTCAACGTTATGACCAACCCTCTGTTACTTTGGCTGATCAAATTGTCGTCTCATCCTCTGAAACTGATTCGTCCTCTGCATCCTCTCCTTTTGATTCTTTCTCAGAATCATCTTTAGCCCACTCCCATGATGTACTAGTGGCTACTTCTGGACCAGGAGAATCTTCCAAACCACAACCAACCCATGGTACCACTCTTGTTGCTAAACCACCATGAGAGGAGTCAAACGATATGGAATATGATTTCCCTCCTTCATCCCACAAGCCTACTAAATCTAGCTCTTTTCACTCTTTTAACCTTGACAACCTTCCATACGATGACTGGCCATACTTCTTTAATGATATGTTCTCATGGTGCCATGCTAAATCCATCAAACATGGTGCAACATAAGCCATCGTGATTGAAAAAATACTCACAAGACTATCAGGTAGTCTTCGTGACTGGTGGATTTCCCAACAAAAATACAAGCAAACATCTTTATTCCAACCAACAGTTAACAACTTTTTCTCAACACTTTTTGATGCATTTGCTGGCCTGTGGACCCATTATGTTGATCAAGCCCGAGAAAAATGCCTTTTTACAAAATGTTGCTCTTACAATCTCTAGGCTATGCAATGACATTATGAACAAATGTCCAAATGGTTCTATTTGATTAAAGGTGTTGATAATGTAATCTCAAGACTATCTTCTTATTATCCTTCCAGACGCCTATTGCAGAGAAAGCAAAGGAGTAAATGGCTACTCATAAGAAAACAACATAAGAAAGTACTCTGGGGCAGTTGTTTTCGTATATACGAAATGGTCACCAAGGCCTCTGCCCCAGTATGAGATAGTTCAGCGTGCTCATAGAATCAGTAAAACTCTTTCCCGCGCCTACCATGCAAACAGAAGTCAGCACATCGACACTCTTCTAAGCCTTCCAAAGGGTCCAAATCCGCTTCTAAATAGTTTTCCCGCAAAAAATGGAAGTTCTTACAACAAAAACCTTTTTGTGGTAAGACAGCTGACTCCAGGTGTTTCATCTGCAAACAAAAAGGCCATTTTGCCAAGAATTGTCCAAAGAAAACCAAGCGACATGCAACACTTATTGAAAAAATCACTGCACTCACTGATACGGAAGCTTCCAATGTTGAATCCTTATTTGAATTTGAGGATGACTTCTCCCCTGAAGCACTTATGGCTGTCTCGAACATAGAAGCATTTGTCCTAAACTCTTCTCCCCATTCTACCAATGGCATCTTCAACCTACCCCCCGCTAAGGTTCAAGTTTATCTCTCTCTCTATCACCACCCTATTTCACTAACCACTTTGATTAATATAGGTGCCTCAGCGACATTGATGGATCCTAAAATGTTACCTTTTGAGTGGTGGAAACCTTACTAGCAAGCTTTCAACACTACTAGACCAAATCAGCTCACCATCACTCTCATCAGCAAGCCAGTGAAGATCAAACTTTACCCGTTGCTTACATTCAAACACAGAATCCTTGGAGTTCCTAGTTTATCAAAACCATTCATCATTGGTTATGATATTCTCCGAAAGGTTAGCTACCTTACTTGGACTCCACAAAGCCGCAGAACAAGTCATGCTTTTGTTTTATGGATTTCATTTATTTCTGAAGCAACTCAACTTGAAGAATCTCCTCAAGATTCTCTCCAGGCTTAGAACCTTTGGACCATGCTCATCCAAAACTGTTGTGCCGAGAATCATACTACTTTCCTTGCCAAATGCAGTAAGCCGTTATGGTTCAACTAGGATTATTTTATTAAGCTGCCTTTTAAGCTTAATGAGGACATTAATCCTACCAAGGCCTCTCATCCTGGAATGCTGCCTTCTCAGCTTCCTCTTGCCATCCAGGAACTTGAACAATTAAAACTGGAAGGATTAATTGAATCAACCGCTTCTCCTTGGGCATGTGAAGCTTTTTATGTTAATAAGTGTAATACCCCGATTATTTTTGTATGCGTATACAATTTAATTGATTAGTTGGCATAAACACATGTATATATATATATATATTAATTGGTGCCTATATATGTGACATTTTATTTTGAATTAATTGGTATATATTAATCAGTGCATATATATATATATATATATATATATATATTTGACATATTATTTTGAATTGATTAATGTAGACACATGCAATTAATTGATTAATTAATATATGCATTAATGTAAACACATGTATATATATATATATCATGACTGATATATATATATATATATATATAGTATGTGTACATGCATGTGTTAATGTGTAAATATATAAAATATTATATATTATATGAGGACAAATATAATATATATAGTGTGTATGTGTAATGTATAAAATGTAAATAATATATATGGTCAGTAATATGTATGTATATATATATATATTTTATAATATATGTATATTAATTGATTAGTGTATATAAAATATGTGTATTGTTGTATACATATATATATTTAGATATATATAGAGTCAATGCATATGTAACAACTATATACAAACAAGAAAAAACAAACCACAAGAATTCACAAAGTCTCAAATTCAGGTGGAAATGAGGTTGCGCACACATGCGAATAAAAAAAACGTCCTTTTGTGCTGAAAAATACGAAAAAAAAAGAAAAATTTTTTAAAAATTACAAAAAACACCTGAAAACCTTAATCTCAAACCTAAAACCTTTGGCCGCCACAAGTATGAATAAATGAAAAGTTTCTATTTTAAAAATGCCAAAAATTTACAAATCCACCCTTGAAAGACCCTATATAAACCCCTTTCCCCCTCATTTCATTTATCCCAGCAAGAACAATAATAATACTCCTTATTGCTTTTCTTCTGCCTCCTTCTTAGCACCCTCAGTCCCTTTTATTTTCTTGAGATATTCTAATTAGCCTACGAAGTAGTAGTAACAAAGTGCTATACAAATTTAGGAAGCAATCTCGAGGCAAAATTTTTTTCCTTGTTTTAATTTATTATTTTGATTTAAATAATGCTTGCTTGTGTGCTTAGTTTAATTTATGTTTTTAAATTATTATATTGCTTATGAATGAGAGAGTATGCTTTGTAGTTGCATCTTGTATGATCTTTTACATTAGAAATCGAAAGTCACCTTTCTTGTTTGAGAGAGTATCTTCTGTAGTTGCGTCTCGTACGATCTTCTACATCAGAAATCTAAAATCTTTGTTTCTATTGATTTATGATGTTATATTGTTGGTAAGTTTAATTACTATTGAAATATTTATTTATTATGCTCTTGCACACAAAAATAAGATTAAATAAAAATTTCAACCATGCATCAGCATGGGGATGGACGTTCTGGGTTCCATGAAAGATTAAAATTTTGAACTGGTTGTCAGGATTGATACTAGAATGGATTGAGTTTCAAGAATGATCCCACTTCACATAGAAGGGTTTGAGCTTCAGGATTGATCTCTCTCCCCAGATCTACAGCACAGAGGTTATCCCCGTTCGGTTTGAATTACAATTGAAATAATATGTTGTTTGAATCGATTAAATTCTTGAAAGTGTTTTACAGGCTTGTGTTATTTGGTTGGAATAATGAATTAAATAAATGAAATAATTCACAGGGTTTTTTAGCTCACCCCCCCTCTTTTTTGACATTTCAGCAAATTAATTTATCAGCCTACGTAGAAGACTATTTATTAGGAGTTTTTTTTATTTATTTTATTGTAGGGCATGTGGGCCCAAGCCAAATTATTATTTTTAGTTCTTAATTTGTTTTCCACTGTAATAGTTCATGTACTCAGAATTTTAGAATGAATAAATAATGGGTTTTATTTATTTATATTGCCATGAATTATTTTGTACATAGACTAATGTATGTAGGAAGTCTCTTAGAAAGAAAAAAATAACATAGCACGGCCCACCTGCCGGGCGGCTCAAGATTATTGATTGAAGAAAATTTTACCGTTGGATGACGGGGACGATGGGGTTCGGGAGGCGGGTTGTTACAAAGGTGGTATTAGAGCCTACGCTTTAGATGCCTTGGGCAAGAATTAGAAGGAATTAACTAGTCAGGTAAGACTATTTATTTATTTAATTTAGAAGCCCTACCTCATGTTTTGGAAACTGAAACGATTTTGAAAAAAAATGTTTTTCAAAGAAAGATATATGTTTTCAACAATTTTGTTTGGATGCAAAGACTACGAGTTGAGCTAATAGTGGGTAATCCTTGTCCCGAGTAAAGCTAAACATTGAAAGGGAGATGGGTTATCTTGTTCTAGAAAGCACAGTAACTAAGTAAACTTCGATCTCGCTGTCCGATCTAGAGGTTGTCCCACCAGCTCATACAAGTAGTCAAAGTTGAAGAACACAATTATTTTCCTACGAGAAAACCAGGATAGGGAAACTAAAGGAAATGAATTTACTATAGTTCAAAGGTGATGCCAAGGGTGGTATCATTGATAGAAGAAGATTGTCGGTTCGATATAAGGACCTTTCAACCAGGGATTGAAAACCTTAGTATAGGAAAGTGACCTTAAGTAGAGACTTAGGGTTTGCCAAGGGTGGCACAATGAATCATGAATAAACTTTTAGGGCATAAGTTAGAGACAAAAAATGTCTAAAAAATGAACACTTGTTTGGTTAGGACAAGCGATCGGGAGGATCTCGTATCCTAGGGTTCTATGAGGTATGGGATGCATAAGAATTCGAGGTACAGAAGAATCCTGAACTTGGAGAATGATGGACCATGTTTAGTGAATGATCGGTGGCTTTGGACGAACTCGTTTCCCTATGCTTGGCTGGTATGGGACAGTCAAGTATAGTGGGGCTTGGTAAGCCTTAAAAATTGAGACATTTGCGAAATTGATTGGGTGTAGCGAAATCTCTAGGTGAAAGTCTATGTCAAAGAGCAAGGGTGGAATGAGACACATGAACTTGGAGGCATAGGCGAAAGCCTAGAATTTTACTATGCTAGCATGAATTTCTTGAATGATTAAATGCACGATGATCTTACTGCTTATATGAAACCAAATCCTATATCCAAAAAACAAGAGTGACTTTGAAGAATAAATTATTAGGTCACTAAACAGATCGAGAACCTAGAGACATGAATTTAGAGTCATGATAGAATGAACTAAACAAAAACGATAGAAACAAATACTAAACCAACGTTAATGTGTAGATAATGGTCGGACCTAGGAGATATGCAACAAGAGGTGCTACATTTGACGAAACCAACTCTCATGAAGCGTAGAACAACATGGCTGGGGCTAGGATGGAACATATGATGAATGAAGTCACTAGAAGAGTGATGAAACAAATAGAGAAGATGCTAGCTCAAATGATACCGCAGGTGTAGGAACATATTCCAATGCGACAACCAATGCAAGCACTTGAGATATCGAATCATTAGGAGGAACCAGAGGACTTAGAAGACAGTGAACATAGAAAGTTGCTATTAGAACTAAAGAAACTGGGACAATCACAATTTCATGGTATTATTGATAGCTTAATAGCTGACCATTGGTACCAGGAATTAGAAGAACACTTGGATGTGTTAAGAGTAACGAGTCCTAGTGGGGTAGCATTGGCTACCCATCAATTTAATGGACTAGCTAGAAGCTGGTTGTGAATGGTAAAGACAGACCCGACCATTATTGTTAGCCGAATAACCTGGGAAGAGTTTAGCAAGATATTTTACAAGAAATTCTTCCCAGAAGCAACACTGATGAAGATGTAGGAGGACTTCGTTCAGTTGAAGCAGAGAGAAATGACGATGGCCGAGTATGAGGCCAAATTTATCGAGTTTGCAAAGTTTTCACCTAAATTATTCTGTGAAGAGAAGAAGAAGGTCAACCATTTCACTCAGGGTCTCAAGATTGAGATACGAAAATTAATAAAAATAGCTTGCCCAAAGACATATAGAGAAGTCGTAGACAGGGTATCAAGCTTAGAGTAAGAGCTGAATTTCGAGCAAAGGTTAAGGAACAGGAACAAGAGACCAGGAGGTAACAGAGATAACTAGGGAGATGAGAAGAGAAGGAATGTTAATCAGAATGACGGAAACAAAATGCCCCAATGGCAAAATAGACCCAAAACGGAATAACAATTAGAGCTGGCCAGACGTCAGGGGCAGTGTTTTAATTGCAATCAGCGAGGGAACATAGCAAAGTCTTGTCCTAGCAAAACCCAAACACAACATCAGGAATAGCTTTCAATTCGTCAAGGTGGAGAACAAAATATGCGTCTTCAACAGCAACCACCCCGACGGAACAACAACCAAAAGCAAAACCAGAACCAGGGTCGTGGGCAAAACTAGGTCAGAGTATTCGCGATTGTTGACATCCCTAGAGAGAAAAACCTTTAGTAGGAATAATAGTAGTAACTCTAAAAAGTTATTAGCTCGAAGCTTATTTTAGCAAGGGTAGTTGGTTGTAACATCCAAATTTTGACAGAATGATTAATAAAATAACAATTTCGAGAAAATTTATGATGTTACAAAATATGTATTTCTAAATTACTTACTAATAGAATTTAGGATCAAAGTTCCTCTTAGAACAGACCCCATAGCTATCCCTTCATATGGGAAACTGAATTAGACAATGGTAAAGGATAAGTATTCTCCACCTGGTACAGAGGACTTGTTCGATCAATCGAAAGAAACCACTTACATCACGAGGAAAGATCTTAGATATCACCAGGTAGAAATCTGAGAGTCAGATATACCAAAGATGAACCTTAAGAATCATTTTACATACTCCTAGACTAAGATACCCTGGCAACACATAGGGATCCAATGAACCAAGTGGTTGGACACAATCTTCATCAAATTGCAATGGGCAACTAAACCTATGAAACACTTAAGGATTATCTTAAAAACACTTAGGAGAAACTTAGTTTCGGCTAAAGGAGATAGCCATGTACCTCATCTATGTAGTTCCTAAAACGGTAGAAGATGTCACAGATTTTCGTGGTAGAATCAACCCAGATTTCTCAAAAAAAAAAAAAAAAAATCAAATCCAGATCTCTCTGTTAGGAATACATGATGAAACAATATCGAATAAACTAGTGCAAATTTTGAGGACGAAATTCATTTAAGGGGGGTAGAATGTAATACCCTGATTATTTGTACATAAGTAGACAATTTAATTGATTAATTGGTATAAACACATGTATATATATTAATTGGTGCCTATATATGTGACATTTTATTTTAAATTAATTGGTATACATTAATTGGTTCATATATATATTTGACATATTATTTTGAATTGATTAATGTAGACATATGCAATTAATTGATTAATTAATATATGTATTAATAAAACCACATGTATATACATACATACATACATACATACATACATACACACACACACACACATATATATTAATTATGATTGATATATGTATTAATATATTAATACTAAACATAAAATAATATATGGGTATAAAAATAATATATATATTTAGTATGTGTTAACTTGTAAATATATAAAATATTAGATATTAAATGAGTATAAATATAATGTATAGAGTTAGTTTATGTAATGTATAAAATGTAAATAATATATATGGTAAGTAATATATATATATATATATATATATAGTATAGTATAGATTTTATAATATATGTACATTAATAGATATAGAATGTAGGCATCGTTTTATAT
>JAJIYU010001298.1:0-37181 GCA_030144865.1 Tinospora cordifolia | reverse complement strand
TTACCATGGTAACCAAAATGTTTGAATTTCTGCATTTTCTGCAACTCACACACATTATCGTGATAGTCAAAACCATTACCACAATAACCAGAGGATTATTCTTGTGTACAGCTCTGTGTTTCACTTTGGTTTGTCGATCTTTTCGCATACCGACTTCTACGTCATATGTATCATAATTTCATGGGTTTTCCAAGGTTTATTGTACAAGAATTATTTTTATTAAATTTTATTTTGAATTATCAAATTCTTTGTAAATTTTGGGTTATTACATAAGAGAAGAATCAAACCTAAGATTTTCTTCTCTTACTAGTTTACAACAACCAAAGAAAACAAAAGAGAAACCAAACCCAACCTAGCAATTTTTGACTCCCCAACCACCATTCTCACTTGGTTGGCCATTTTCCTCAACCACTGCACACAAGAGCAAACATCTTTCATTGGCATCTTCTTCATTTCAACATCTCAGGATGGTCAAGGATAGAGGAAGATAATGAGAAAATCAAACGAAAGTGCGGAAAAAAAAATCACTATCATACAATCCCTTCTCCTTTTCTCTTCTTTCTTCCTTTTTCTTTTACATGGCCAAACCTCCATTGAACCAATCCTTTCCCATTTTCAAAAACTATTCATAACCATTACCTAATGTTTTGGAAAACCTTCAAAATCATTGCCATTTATACTTAAATCTCCAACATTCAAGGCAAAAAGAAGCCTATCTATGACACCTTACTATTACCACCTAAAAACCCATGTTTTCAACACTAGAAAACCTTCAAAACAAGGCCAAAAAAGTCCAAAGAAAACACATCAAAACTGTGTCCCAAAGTAGTGCCCAACTACACTAGAAACAAATAGAAAACCCATGTTAAACATATATTTTGAAACACCCTTTAGCCAAGATTCTTTTAGATCTTGATCCTATATTCTTATTGATTATTTATTGATTTATCAGCATTGGAAAGCTGTGAAAATGGAGGGGAAAAAGCACATGGGGCACGACCAAAGAAGGAAAGAGATAAGGTGTATGCTCTAAAAACCCTAGTTGGGTTATTCCTTTTTACACACACACATGACCACCAGCAGAGACTAAGGTAAATTGTAATCTCTAACATAGAAATCAGCCTCCCATGATGTGTTTCAAGCTAGGTAGTGGTAACTCAATACTTTACACCCAAACCTTTAGGGTTTGTGGGTGCAAAACACTAAAAAGAGGGTGTTTTAGGCATTTCATGTGCATATCACATTGGCTAAATATATGCAGCCATATATTAAGGTATTATGACCCTAGAATAGAGTTGAAATGTGTCTCAAATTGGACACAAGATCTGGAGAACATTGCCCCCACACAGAGACATACATACCATATGCAAAACACCCAAAATAAGGTGTTTTCGGGATATTTTGGAGTATGCAAGCATGACTACACATGTAAAAGTAGTTATACACTTAGAAAAACAAAGGAATATGAAGAAAGGTGTAGGAAAAGAAAAGAAAGGCTTTGATTTGGGGCTGAAATAGGCATGAAAATGCTTATAAAAAGGTTTTTCATGTATCTTAGTGTTAAAAAGGTTAGGGCTGAAAGTTATAGCCCTTGTACCTAGGCTTAAACACTTGAAAACTATTAGGGCACTATTTAGAATTAGATGAAAGTGATAAACAATTGAAACCTTAGCCCATAGCTTTGTGGGACATAAATTGGGTACAAAAAACCCAAGAGAAAGGCATCTTTCGACATACCTTTGAGGAATCCTTAACAATAAAACATTATAATTAATAAGAAGTACCTAAAATAGACTTAAAAGTACCTTTGAAACATAACTCAAGGGTTAGAATAGGCTTGAGTGACTAACCACATGAAATAACCAAATCGGGTGCACCTAAATAGGGAATAGCCATAGTTTTAGTACAACTGGTGCATGACAACCATTACTAGGTAATAAAACTTGTAAACTAAGTTGGAATATATCATGAGAAGTTATGATTAATAAATTTTCAAGGTCGGAATTGAACTAGTTGAGTACAACTCAAAAACACCAAGTCAATTGAGTATAACTAGCTTAGTAAGAATAGTGATTGGAGCATTGTATCATACCCCTCAACAATAAATGATAAAAATAGAGGTTAAATAAAATTTAAATATTATTGAATATGGAATAAGACACTAAACCTAACAAATCTATATGATAGGATAACATTGGAGGGTCAAGTTTTCAAATGCAGATCTCGAGGAAAACCAAAGCATGAATACAGGTGGGAATAATAATATTCTCTTTCCTGTACAATGATAACCAAGATACTCAATATGACTAAGTATTTATCATTCTGAAATTAATGATTAGGATCATGTTAGTGGGATATTCCTTTCATGAGTGCATGTATGCATGTACACCTGTACCTTAACAGCATGCTAGGTTGTTATATGTATGTACCATGTTGAGTTTCATGTTCTTTCCATTTTGAATTATCCTTCATGTGATAAGAACTCTTGTTATTTCATAGCAATTGATCACCATGCATGCATGAAATATTTTACATTTCCTACATTTTTAAATTTTGTTAAAATAAAGATGATTAAGATATTAACCACATGTTGGTGCAACATATCTATATTTAATTGTCATAGGTATTGTCCCTAGTTGAGTAGGATTAGCATGGTGTGTCCATATTTGACCACCATTGAGAATTCTTAGATTGAGATAAGTTGAGTTAGGTTCATGGACCGATATTGTACCATTCTCTTGTATTATCATGACATAGTTTTGTTTAGGCAATACTCGTACGACAACCCCTACTTTAGAAATGTTACTAATAGTTGATACCTTTTGAAAATGTGTCTTTGAGGGTTGATGCTTGCTTTAAGAGGTGTCCTTGGACTATGCCCTGAATCAATGGATGTCTCATCTAAAAGAAGGAAGTCAAAGATAGTCTTTTTGGTTTTAAACAAATGAATGTTTGAAAGGGTTTCCATTTTGCTACTTAGTTATTATAATGCTTGAGATATGTATGAGATGATCCACTGGATTATTTTGAGCTCGTCCCTTCATTCTCTTTTCATTTTCAAGTACTTACTAAGATTGGTAGACACAATGTTATTATAATGCTTGAGATATGTATGTATGAGATCATCCTTTCCTTTGGAAGCCTAATCCTAGCTTTGTGTTGGCTAGTTATGTTTCAATTACTTGGTTTCTTTAATTCATATTTGAAGTAGGCCAAAGGGCCAAAATCTCTCTTAATGTGTAGTTGGAAACCTTGTTGCACATTTTATTTAATTTTGATTCCCTATCAATCTATATCATTCTTTGTTTTTATTTTATATAATAACCCTCGATAGAGAATGAACAATAATATGTAGTATGTTCTACTTTTGGTTGACCCTGTGATTATTATTAGATATTCATTTATATTCTTCTATTGATTGCTCCTAAGGAGTTTTCATAATTTGACCCTGGAGCATTGAGTAACTAGGTTGGAGTATTAAAAATGTTGTATTAAAGCTCAGTTAGTTAGATACACTAGGCAAGTGTTTAAGATGCATATTGTAAGTTGTAAGTTCAATGAAGGAACCTTTTAGCAAAGTTATTGAGTTCTTAGGTACAGGAGAAGACCTTGAGAAGAGCCATGAGTGTTACTAAGGATAACACAGTGGACCATGAAAGTGAAAAAAAAATCTCTACAACATTGGCTAGAAACGAAAATGTGTTGAAAATGAAACACTTGATTATTTAGGACACAAGATTAGGAGAATCCTACATTTTTGGTTTTTATGTCATATGGGACACATAGGAATTTAGGGATATAAAGGAATCCTCGGCTTGGAGATTGATAAGCTATATTTGGTGAATGATCAGTGACTCTAGAATATCTTGCTACCCTATGCTTATTTGGTATGAGAAGATTGGTTATAGTGGAGTGCTTGGAAGGCTTTAGTTATTGGGACATCGACAAAATTGTTTGGGTGTAGTAAAATTGTTTGGGTGTAGTAAGTGGAGACCTAGATCATTGGGCAAGAGTGGTTTGAGACACTTGAACTCGAAGACATAGGTGGAAGCTTAGGACTTTTTCTATGTTAGAATGAAATTATTTGATTGCTTCAATGGGTGGAACAACCCGTATTTTTAGACATTGAGTCAATGGGTTCGACATGTATTTTCATGTTTGAATTAATAAATTATAAATAAAAATACATGATTTTATGAAAATTGCATAAATTAATGAGTTGTATTAAATGAAAAAAAAAGTAAATAATAATGGTAATAATAATAAAAAATATAAATAATGGGAGTTTGTTAGATGAAAAAAATTTAATGAATGAAATATAATTATGTAAAAGGGGCTATGTTGGAAGGGAAAAAATAAATAAATGAATGAAATGGATTTTTATATCATGAAATTACCTAAGTAAGAGCCCTATATATTTATGTACATATAATGATATATGATAGACAAAGGGGGCATTTTCTTTGGGGAGCTAATTTTGTCAGAAAAAAATAAATGCAAAAAATAATAAGGGATAATATAGATGATGCGTAGAGATAAAGATCAAGAGGAGTCAAAGTTTTGATTTTTGGTGGGACCCACCTCTATTCAAAGCTATATAAGGAGCTCATTCTTCCACTTTCTTCTCATCTTTCATTCTCATTTCATTCCTACGGGAAGAAAAAAATTGAGAGAAGAGACGAAAAACAAAGAGAAACGAGAAGGAAGAAAAAGAGAAGAAAAGGAAAGAAAATAAGGGAAAAAAAGTTGTCATTTTCTCAAAGATCCATTGTGTTGGATAAATTATTTTCACCTTTTTTTAATTTAGAATTGTTACGAAAGTTATGAATTATAGTTTTGCTGGTATAATTTTTAATAGAAGTTTTATTCTATTGTCTGACCCAAAATTAGGGTTTACTTTTTCTAAGAGTAAAACTATACAATACATATAATTTATTTGCATCCATCTAAGCCCTAAGAATTTATATGGTAATTAGAAGCTGACACATAGGGGGTATACATATTGACACTGACATTTTAGTTGATGGGTATTGAAATGTCCAAAATGAAATTCTGGACTAAATAACACTAAAATTAGGATTTTTGGAGGTCAATTAATATATTAAATTTATATTTATACAATTTGAGGATTAATAAAAAAAATTATATAAGGTTATATAATGTTAAATAATAGGAAATGTTATACAATGTTATGTATAACATTATGAAATACTTATCAGACAAAAATATGTGTAATATAGGACATAATTAAAAATTTTCTTATTTACTATATTGAACCACCTATGATATGATATGAAAATACGCCACTCTAGTAGATTTATTATTGCCTTATAGGCTATTAAGAGCTTCGGCACGTGTTTTCAGCATTAAAACCGTTCTCAAAATGGAAGGCGCACGACTGCACTATAGATTTAACATTCGTTAATTGTTTCGTTCATTCAAATTATTATTATTGTACATGCACATATGACATTGTTTTATAGAATTCATGTTCTAAGTTATATATTAGACTACATTACTCACTAAGCCATTATGGATAAATTGACTCACTACTCTAACATTTCAGGTTCTTCTACTGCAGACAAAGGCAAAAAAGTGGTCATGGCCTAGTGGGTATTTCTTTTATTTTGGTAGGCTTCTTCATGTGGTTTACTATTTTGAGAGTTAGTATGATGTATAGGAAGTGAAGAAAACATTGTAGATATTTTGACTATCACATTTTCACTATTCTTACATAGAAAAGACAATATATAAACTTTTTATTTAACTTAAATATCTATTGCTATTATTTGTTTTAGTAACTTCTGCATTCTCTTATAATTACTTTGATAGTGTTACATACAATGTGTGAAAGAAAGAGGCTTAACAGTGTCTTGACAAACTACCTTTGGGAGTGGGTTTGTCATGACACTATACTAGTCGATTCATCCTTCTCCCTAAGGAAGGGGTCCCAAGAATGTTGGTATCAGAGCCCTAGGTCCCAATTAAGGAATAACAATTAATCGCAAAAGTCAAGAAGACCCTAAAAATGATTTAGAGTAGCATAACAAAATTATGGAAGAAAACTTTTTAACTTTTGATTGATAGGAAGAGGAATTGAGTGAGAATGGTCATATCATGAGGGGAATTAGACTACCGTTTAGAGATAGTCATCTTAATGCATAGTTATTTGTTGATATAGGCGCCTAAAGTTAGGGTTTGCTTAATATTGAAAATGATGGATGCTTAATGTAGACCATGATGTCTCCTCAACGTGGGAGACCATGTAGGATCCCGAAGCCAGTGCTGCTACCACCACCACCTCCAATTTAGCCCAAGTAGGACCATATACAAAGGCTCGAAGCTATGATCAGGGCATCTACTAAGGTTACTCAGGCCCAGACAGTCTTATTGAGAGAGAGACTGGATAAGATTGAGGTTGAGAGGCAAAGGGCTGAACCAATAGCACCCCCTATACTAGTTGCACCTAAGAGGGTTGTAGACCATGTAGAGGTAGCCCCAGTGAGACGGGGAGACGTGGCCACCCATGATCGCATCCTAAAGTGGTTTTTGGATCTAAAACCCAAGGAGTTCTATGGAGGGTTGAGTTTCGACGCGGTAGAGAACTAGTTTCTAAATATGGAGAAGAGCGCAAAAATGTTGAAGTTGTCCGAGGAAAACCAAGTACTCTTTGTTGCGCATATGCTTGAGGATGAAGCCGCAATCTGGTGGAAGGCTACCGAACTATTGAGGGCTAGATTACTTCATGAGCCCATTTTTAGGAATTATTTTTAAGTTTTTATGTTCCTGAGGTGGAGTTCTTGACCCTGCGACAGGAGGACATGTCGATGAGAGTGTATACCCACAGATTTATCCGACTAGAGGCTTATGCGTCTGAGTTAGTGGGTAACATGAGGGAGAGAATAGAATTCTTTCATCAAGGGTTGAGGGCCAATATCAGGCAGGCGACATCGACTTCTGGTGAGGCCACCCTTGAAACCATTTAGAGGCAGGCACTACAGTTTGAGACAGATTGTAGAAATGAGCACCCAATAGTCCAGATAGTACAGGGTGCCACCTTACAAACATTGTCGTAGTTATAGCCCCAATCATTGACTGAGGATGGTTATCATGGTGGACCTAGGGCAAGTGAATGCTCAAAGAAGAGGAAATATCCGAGGGTCAGTCTAGAGGGGAACAAATTCAGCCATCTCCTGTAGTCCCAATCATTGTCATTCCAGTACAAACTTATAAGTCAGTGGGACAACCACTGACCTAGTATGGGGCCAGAGGTAGAAGTCAAAGTAAAAGCAAAGATTCAAGGCACAAAGGCTATGACTAGGGCCAGACCTACCAGGCTGAGCAATAACATCAGATTATATGTTTTCAATGTGGTCAGCCAGGCCACAAACTATATTATTACCCTATGCTTGTTCTAGCTTCTAGTGTACCCACTAGCACTGTCACTAAAGGGAGAGCACAGGCAATTACCTAGCCTAACCAGGAGGCTACTATGACTTTGGTAGAAGGTATCATTTCTATCTTAGATTTTACCTTATATGTGTTGGTTGATGCTAGCTTTACCCTATCATTTATCTCAAGAAATGTCGTAGATAGATTGGGACTTAGACTTCTTAGGGAACCCACTTGGCTCATGTTGTAACACCCCGTCCCTGAGACTTTTATTTTTAGCTAATCACAAGGCTGGCTGTAGTCCATTTACAATTATAAGTACACAACTTAACTTTCCATTTTGTTTATCCCGTGCCTTAAACAAGAATACTTAACTCAATATTTGTTGATGAAATTCATTCAATAAGGCAATAATACAAGAAATAAAAGAAAATTTTTAAATCTTTATTGATTTAATAAAATAAGGGACAAGTACATAACTTAAAATAGAAATTTATTTTAACAGAACTTTTTCAAAATTTGGACTACAAGTACTTACATCAAAATAAATGTAGAAACTTTCTAAAAACTAGCATCCTAAGTTTTTAGCATGCATCATCATATGTTTAATTCCTTGAAAAGATAAGAGAGGAAAGGTGAGCACATAGCCTTGTGGATCATTCTTAAAACAATCAATTTACTAATTCAAACTAACATCACATTCAGATTCAAAAACTTACATACATTGGGTGTTTCAAACAATTTCTTCATCAAGATTGTACGTTAGACTGAAAGGAGTCCAATCCCTTGATGTTCTGATCAAAAATGCCTCCTCTTTGAGTGGAAGGACAATTCATCTTGTCACATTCCATTGGAATTAGGGACTCTTACTCATATTCCAAGTGTTTTGTGTTACACCCTATATACATGGTATGGCAAACCACATACCCATGGTATATATAAAAAACACCCCTAGTGTCCCTTTCGACTACTATGACAGTACGTGTTTCATAGCCTCAAAATCTTTTATTTAATCTCATACGCATGGATCATAAATAAAAGAAATAGAATTCAGCATGCTTATATGTAACATTCAATCATAAAAACATCATACGCATGTGTTATATATCAACTAGGCCTTAACATGCATAATCTATCATGGAATGGTTTCATGGATGCATGAACGTGGCATGTACATGAATCTAAAAATTAAATCATGAATGATAGATTGAAATTAAAATAAGCATGATAAACTAATATTAGAACAAGCATGAGCATGTTATTAATCTTAACTAGTAAAATAGAAGTTTAAGAAGTCCTATCCACCTTAATTTGCAATTCCTTGGAATTTTGGCAGATTTTCCCCTTCTTTCCAACGTCTAGCACTCAATCAAACCAACAAAGCACACAAAATCACTAACTTTCCACTTTAAAACACTCAAGAACCAGAGAGAGTGGGAAGGGGTTGCCAAGAAGAAGGTTAGAGAAAACAAAGAGGACTTATCAACTCTCACTCTAGAGTGAGGAAAATGAGAGCACTAAGGGGTTTATATAGAGTTTCAAGAGCACTTATGGGATGGTTTGGGTAGCTCAAAAGGAGAATCTTTCCATGTTCAATGGGGAGACGGTTTGCTTGGTTTGGGCAAGTGTATCTTTCCAATTCCCTATGGTGAGCACGGTTTGAGCAAGTTGACAAGATATGATTTCCATTTCATGTGTGAGTACAAGATATGAGCCTTATTTGATTTCCTAATAATGTGTAAACATAAAAGGGTTTAGGATACTTTCAAATTCAGATTAGTACGTCCAAATCTAAGTATATTTGCACACAAGGCAACTTTCTTAGTTGGTTATCTATCTTGGGCGTCAAGTTATAAGGATAGGGCAACTTCCCTCTTTTGGATGTTATGTAAGCAAGGAACATGCTATCATTTTTTATCACTAGCAATCTAATTTGGAATGTCCATATGTGATCAGATTTTGTATGCAAGGCAATTTTCCTATTTGGTTTCAATGTTTGGGCATCAAGCTAAGAGAGCATAACGAAACCTTTCCCTCTTTCATTCTTTATTTTTGGTGCCAATTTAAGTGGAATATTATGTGCAAATGATCTTCATTAACCGATGACCTTTCTATCATTGGATGCCAAGTGAAATCAGCAAGTTTCCTCTCTATTTATGAGTGTTCATCAAGGGCAAGTTAGACAATGTGCAAGGTCCATTTTTGGCGCCATGGGGGAACAAGAGGAAACTTTCTATTCTTCATTATTCTCTTTGGTGTGCACAAGGCCAGCCCCTTAGCTCACGGAATCTTCTTGATTTTAGTATGTTTCCTCATTGAGACTTTCCATTCTATTAGGGTGAGTACAAGAGATGACTGCTAGGGTTACGGTTTGTGATCATGGGACGTTTTTGTGATCATGGCAAGGTGGTGTACATCATCACACATGGTGGCACACATAATCAGATTTTTTGCACTTCTAATTTAGATTATTTGGGATGTTTTTGAGTGTATGTAGCTAGGGTGCATATGATCATTTTAGTTTGGCACATGGAATCACCCTTCATGGTTTCTAAACAAAATATGGACAGTTTTGCTTGTGTGTATAGGGTGTGATGTACATGATCAAGGTATGCTCACCCATGTGACTTGCACATGCTTAGGGGTGTTTACCCATTTTTGGGTCAATATGAATTCAATAAAAATCATATCTCTCATTTGGCTAGGATTTTGGGTTCTTAGCACACACTTTTAGGTTCACATGAATTTAATAAAAATTTATAACTTTTAGTTGGCTAGGGTTTTCCCCATTTTCTTTCCTAATTTAGATCCCATTAAAGCCTGCCAGGCAAATGAACTCTTAATTGGGTAAATGAAATGAATTTTGGGTGCCTAGGCCATTTGTGGTTTTCATTCCATTTCATTTCATGCCTTTTTCTTATATTTTACTCCCCTGAGAGGTTTTTGAGCAAATTTAGGCTTGCCGATAGATTCTAAAAATAAATTGGTCTTCATTTATCACTTCATTTCATTTAGTACAAATTTTTAGGGTATTACACATGTTGAGTATTGTAGCCGAGGAATGCATTTACCCTAGTTTAATATGTGAGAGTTGTGTGTTGAGAGTGGGAGGGACTTTGAGACCATTATCGACCTTCGGGTGTTAGAATTCCTAGAGTTTGACGCTATACTTGGGATGGATTGGCTAGCCACTTATCATGCACATGTAAATTGTTTCACCAAGAAGGAGGTATTTTAGATACCAAGGTAACCTGTTATTATCTCTTAGGGTTATGCCTTCGATAAATTGAGAATTCGAGGCAGAATGGCGAGTCAACATGAGATTGATACTCTAGCCTGTCTAACCACCTTAGATGAGGGACCTTCATGGGCGAGTATTGATGAGATTCTTATTATCAAATATTTTCCTAATGTATTTCCTGAGGATTTATCTGACTTGCCTCATAAGCGAAAAATTGATTTCATTATTGAGATTATTCCAAGAACACAACCTATTTCTATCCCTCCTTATGGAATGGTACCTTAGGAATTGCAGGAGTTGAAGGTCTAGTTAGAAAAATTGTTGAGTAAGGCTTCTATTACCCCTAGTGTCTCACCTTGGGGTGCTCCATGTTGTTTGTAATCATGAAGGATGCGAGCCTTCATTTGTGTATCGACTATCGACAATTGAACAAGGTGACGATAAAGAACAAATACTCTCTCCCGTGCATTGATGACTTGTGTAACTAACTCAGAGGTGTCACTGTGTTTTCAAAGATAGATCTAAGATCTGGGTACCATCAGTTGAGAGTTAGGGAAGATGATGTACAGAAGATGGTTTTTTGAAATCGTTATGGACACTACGAATTCCTAGTCATGTCGTTTAGCGTGAAAAATGTCCCTGTGATGTTCATTGACCTAATGCGGAAAGTGTTTCATCCCTATGTCAACTCATTTGTGTAACATCTCGAAAAGTTTATATGAAATTTAAATTTTTACTTAGAAAATTATACAGAATTAACGAATGAGAATTTTGGCAAGTCCTAGTTAACCAAATGAGGAATAAAAAATCAATTTAAGGGATTCTTGAAAGAAAAAATATGATTATAATGCATAATATAGGATATCATAGCCAAAAATACAAGGATATGTACAATTTTTGATGAAAACAGGATTAGAAAGTCAATTGGGATTGAGATTTGGAAAAAAAATCCAAAAAGAAAGCAAGAAATTCGGTTGAAAAATCAAAAACAAACTCAAAATGCTGTGAATCGTAGATCTGAAATCTGATCTAATCATCCTACGACCAAGATCAGATATGCACGTACGCACGAGAGCACCGAATCAGAAAGATCGAACGGCCAGAGATCCGCGTTCGTAACTCGAGAAAGATCAAGCGGTCAGAACGAGACTCGTTGATCGCAAAATCAGATCTGCACACTGTGATCGAGGATCATCAACAGTCGAGATCGAAGCCGCGTAGAGAGATCGCAAACAATGCTGCGCTCGAGGACCATCGGACGGACCAGATCAAAGTCGTGTTATATAATCGCGAACAATGTTGCACTCGAGGATCATCGAACGGTCCAGATCAAAGTCGTTTTGATTAAGATCACGATCGTTGATGCGCTCGAGGAAATCCAACGGCTGTGATCAAAAATTTGAATTCTATTGATTTATCCAAGATTAATCCAACGGTTTTGATCAGATTTGAACGCATGTCTCGATGAAAACCCTAGGAACCAGATTAAATCCAAAAAATACGTTAAAATTAACAAAAAATACAAAATTAAATCCAAAAAATCCAAAAAAAAAATAGTTTCTAATTCTGAAAAATATTTCTAAAATTCGAAAAAACTCCTAAAAATAACCATTTTGCTCCAAAAATTAGAAAGTACAAAATTAGGTAGAATTAGGGTGTTTTATTCATAGAAGGACACAAAACTTTCTATTTTCTTCCCTTGGAAAACCTATATAAACCCCCCTAGGCTCATAATTTCATTTATTCAAAAGAATAAGAGTTCAATGCTCCTCTTGTTTTCTCAAAGCCTTCTTCTTGGCACCTTTTCCATCTTCCCTTCTTGTGTGTGTGAGAAGCTCTCGAATTGGAGAATTAAATTGGGCAATCTTCATTGGCACTAGTATGCGGGGGAAATTGCTGCCGAAATTTTGGTAGAAAAGCGTCACAAGGTGGAAGTGATTTATAGAACACCCTTCTTTTCTTATTTGAATTCATGGCATGCTCATTGTTGTGTGTTTTTCACTGAATTCAAAGATTTTCAACTTTAGTTCTAGAATTTTAAATGTTTATTTCAGTATTTCAGTTTTGATTCATGTTTGAGCAATCATATCATCCATGTCATGTTAGTATCATGCTTAGGCTTTTAAATTAAAGTATGATGCATGTTTTATGAGTGTATATGAATTGACTGTGTATATTCTAAATTTTAGTTTGATTTCATATTTTGAAGTTTATTTTATGAGATCATGATGTGAGAATTAATCAAAGACGATGGAGAAAATAACCACGTACCATCATAGTGGTCATGGCGTCAATATGGATGTTCTTTTCATATGATTAGTTCATATGGTTTTAAGACCAAAGTACTTGGTTGGTGGGTAAGTTCCCTTGATGTCCAAAAGTTCAATAAAATTGGATAAGAAGAGCTATATTTCACTCTAAGAAGGTACTTTGTTAAGAACATCAAGGGCTTAAAAAACCCTTTTGGTCTAAGACTGGACTTAAACAAAATTGTTGTTTGAAACGTCTAATGATTGCAAGTGTTTGAATTATGATTTTGTTATGAGTTTGAATATGAAAGATGGTTGTTCGAAAAGGATCTACTGGGTTATGTGCTCACTCTTCCTTTCTTATCTTTTAGGAACATAAACCCATGGAGCAGTTGAATATAGACAGTTCTTAAAAAATGTCTACAGTATTTTATTTTTAGAATTTTTAGGGCATGTTGCCCAAAGTTTTTTTATGTTTTTCTACTAAAAAGTATTTTGAAGACTTCTGCTGTAATTATTAGTTTTTTTTTAAGTTTAATACTCTCAATTTCTATCATGAATAAAATAGTTGAATTTCTTTATCTCTTTTAATTTGTCGTGATTTTATTGAAAGTTTTGTATTCTTGAATTTTGTACAAAGGCATGAGATATTGAAAAGAAAAGAACAAGTGTGTGTCGCTTGTAATGTAGCACCAGTCGGACCTGCCGTTTTGTTAAGTCCACTATTAAGAGAACGGTGGCAATGTACACTGCTTAAGAAATACGGGGGTTGGGGTGTTACATTTTGTCATTATCTTTATTGATGACATTTTAATTTACGTGACGACCAGGGAGGAACACGCTGAGCATTTGAGGATCACACTATAGACTCTTCGAGATCACCACTTATATGCTAAGTTTAGCAAGTTCAAGTTTCGGTTGACAAAGGTTCGATTTTTAGGCCATGTGGTAGGAGGCAATGGTATTTTTGTTGATTCAGCTAAGGTTGAGGCTATTATTAGTTGGCTGAGACCTACCACAGTGACGGAGATCAATAGCTTCTTGGGTTTGGCGGGCTACTATTATAGATTTGCGTAGAATTTCTCAAGGATTGTTGCACCAATGACGAAACTTACCTAGAAGGATGTGCCCTTTGTATGGATAGATAAGTGTGAGGAGGAGGTCTTTTTGGAGTTGTAGCATCATTTGACATCTATGCCAATATTTGTGCTACCTGAACTAAGCCATGAGTTGGTGATTTATACCGATGCATGTGGAACATGCCATCGGTGTGTGCTGATGCAGGGTGACCAAGTAATTTCTTATGCCCCACGACAGTTGAAGGTACATGAGAGAAATTACCCCGTCCATGATTTAGAGCTGGCAGCAGTAGAGTTTGCCTTCAAGATTTGGCGACACCATTTGCATGGTGAGCATTTCACGATTTATTCTAATCATAAGAGCCTCAAGTATTTGTTTTCTCAAAGAGATTTAAACATGAGGTAGAGGATATGGAGGGAGTTGCTTATGAATTATGACTTTACCATTGAGTACCATCCCGAGAAAGCCAATGTAGTGGCTGATGCGCTAAGTAGAATACAGGTCAAGATTGCTTAAGTGGCTAGACATATTTCTCAAGAGTGGAGGATGATTGATTATGTGATGGTGATGAGTATCCATGAAACTTCGACTGAGACTAGAATCAGTGCACAGATGAGAACCCAGTCGGTGCTGCTTGCTAAGATCATAGAGGTGCAGCCTCATGACGTTGATTATGTGATGTAACGGGAGTGGGCAGATGACACTTCTCATGTGAAGTGGTTGATTGACAGTGATGGTGCACTAAGGTTTAGAAGACGATTGTAGGTACCAGATGACTCTCGCCTGAGACAGGGAGTGCTAGCTGAGCTGCACCGCTCGAGGTATAGCACCAATAAGATGTATCAGGATGTTTATCGTACTTATTTGTGGCCGGGGATGAAGCAAGATATTGTAGACTTTGTGCAGAGATGTGACATGTACCAGCATTTTAAGGTTGAGCACTAGAGACCCAGTGCTTTACTACAACCCTTGGCTATTCTTGAGTGGAAATATGAGCATATTAGCATGGACTTTGTGATGGGTTTATGTAATATCCAAAATTCAAATAAAATAAATTTTATTGTTCAAAAATACGGTACTGTAGGGTGTACTATTTTGTCAACAGACAAAAGACATTTCGCCGGTACTGTAGCTACAACAACGCACTATTCATTTTTGTCATTTTGTGCCAAAAATATATATATAAACCCCCTCCTCCTCATTTTGAAAATTCATTCTAGCAAAAAAGAAATAATTTCTTTGCTCACTCTCTTTTCTTCTCTTTTCTTTGGTTGTTCTAGATAGTAGTAGTGAACGTCTACTTCTGAGTACCTCTTTTGGAGCAACCGGAGGGCTCTACAAAGTAAAACAAGTATCATAACTCTATCTAAGTCTCTATTTAAGATTGGAGATGTCGTTATTCATTTCAGTATATATTACTATTTAGGTATACGTCATCTACAGTTCACAAGTACGGTACTATTCACAAGTAATGTTCACTATTACTATTTAGTACTGTTCACATTCACTATTCACAAATACGTATTGTTCATATATACGGTATTGTTCATATATATGGTACTGTACATAGGTATTGTTCATGGAAAGTTATTAAATTGTATTTTTAAAACGTAGATCCTAAAAACTGATAGTCAAAGACTCGAAACTAGTTGAAATAATACTGCAAGGATTCAAGAGAATCTACTATTGAGGTGGAAGTAGCTTCTCAAACACCTATTTTACATGTTTAGTTTAATACCATATTCATGCATATTTAATTTTAGTTTAATATGCATATTTATGTTTGAATAACATGGTTTAAAATTCAGATTTGCATGTATGTTATGATAGTTGATCATAAAACCATGTCATGCTTAGGTTTATGTATGTTTAGGTTTAAACCATGATGCATACTAAGTGTTTGCTTTCCGGTTTTTAATGTTTATGTGTTAACATGTTAAAATTATTTTTATTTATCTTTCATGAGTTTAATTTATTTATGATTCATGATTATGAAAATTAATGAAAGACATTGAGATTAAAAACTACGTACTTTCACAGTGATCATGAGGGTCACTATGGCGTTCTTTACATGTGATTAGTTCACAAGGGTGATGTCCCAAAATACTTGGAATATGAGTTAGGCACTAAGTCCAATAAAACTTGGCATAAGAAATGTATTTTTACTCAAGAGAAGTATTTTGATAAAGAATATCAAGGGCTTTGAAACCCTTTCAATCAAATTTACTAAATGATTTACAAGTGCTCGAATTTGAATATGTTATTAATCTAAACTAGTAATTTGGTAGTTTGAAAAAGATCCACTAGGCTATGTGCTCACCCTTTCCCTCATATTTTTCAAGAAATTGACTTGCATAAAGACCATGAATATTAGTTAAGTTTTTTTTATTTAGAAAGTTTGCAATTTTTGTGTAAGGGTATGTTGACCAAGTTTTTTTCCGTTGTAACAATCTCTCTTTAAGATTGAGTTATATACCCAACTTTATTAAATTAATAAAGTTTATGAATTTCTTTTATCTCTCGTATTATTGCATTATTAAATGTGAGTTATACACTCTTAAATGTCATTAAGGCATGAAATAATTGAAATAGAAAGTCTAGTTGTGTACTTGTAAAGTGACACTGGCCCAGCCCGCCCTATGGGTAAGTCCAAATTGAAAGTCTCGAGGTTGCAGGTATTACAATTGTAGTATCAGAGCCTAGGCTTTAGATACTTTAGGCTAAAAATAAAAAGTCAAGCCTAAACATGTGTTAATTAGGCTAGAAATAGAAATTCAAACATTAGTTGCTTAACAAGAATTAGAAACTCAAATTAGGGTTTCACATTGAATTGGATTGAAACTTTAATGCCCTGCCTTCTATTTTTGAAAATTGAAAAATATTTTAGAAAGTGTTTTCAAAAAGGAAAGAAATGTTTTGAAATGTTTTGTTTGGATACAAAGACTACAAGTTAAGCTGATAGTAGTTAAGCCTTGTCTCAAGTAAGGCTAAACATTGAAAGGAAGGTGGGTTATCCTGCCCTAAAAAAAGAAAATTAGGGCAAGAAACTGATTAGAAGTCAAAAAAGATGTCAAATTTGGTATCTAGACCAGACAGAGGTTGTAAGTCAACCAGATTAAACCTTAAGTCCAGAGGAAAGACCCTAGGTAGAAATGTGGTGTAACCAGGGATGACACAGTGGATTAAAAGCATAAATCTTTAGGATATAGGCTAGAGATTGAAACTTGTGTGAAACAAAAAATTGTTTGATCAGGACACGAGGTCGAGAAGCTTCTATATCTTTTGGTTTTTATGTAGTATGGGATGCATAGGAATTTGGGGTTTTGGAGGAAGCCTAGACTTGGAGAATGATGGACCATATGTGGTGAATGATCGGTAATTCTAGTAGAACGAGTTTCTCTATGCTCGTTGGTATGGGACGGTAGACTATAATGGGCTCGAGAACCTTAGTTATAGAGCAATTTGCGAAATTGTTTGGGTGCAGCTCTATCCTGGGTGAAAGCCTAAGTAGAAGGGGTAGAGTAGTATGAGACACTTGAACATGAAAGCTTAGGTGGAAGCTTGGAACCTTGTTGTGCTAATTTGATTGTATGATTGTGTGATATGCATGTTTTACTACTTATTTGCTTTGAGACCATATGTTGTACCCATGCATGAAAAGAACATAGAAGAAAAACTTTTATGCCACTGAACAAATCAAGAACTTAGAGACATTAATCTAGAGTCATGATAGTACAAACATTTGACAAGGCAAATACTAACAAGGTGTTAAATTTATAGATAATGGCTAGGACAAGAAGGCTCACTATTCGATCCACCACCTCTAATGAGACTGAGCAACAAGAACAGGAGCTGGCTACTGGAATGGAGGCATAGATGGAGGCCATGATGAATGAAATGTCACAGAGGGTACTGGATCAACTATTGAGGGTACTTCCACAGAGATAATCCCCCAGGTGGCTCCTTAGCCTCAAGTACCTAAACCCATCTAGGTTCAACAGCCAGCACCTGTGGCCCAAGATCCTAAACATCAGAGGACTCAGGAGAGTTTGGAGGGTGAGAAACAGCGGAAGATGCTGATAGAGCTATAGAAGCTCACCCCTTCTTCGTTTGATGTTACTATGGATAGCATCTCGTCGGACCACTAGTACCAAGAGATGGATGAAATTTTCAATATACTGAAGGCAACTGGGTCAAGACGGTTGGCACTAGCCACGCACCACTTCAAAGAACCAACCAGAAGCTGGTGGCATATGATGAAGATGGACTCAAATACAAATGTTGATGCCACGAGCTAGGAGAACCTCACAGAGATCTTCTATGAAAAATTCTTTCCAGAAGCAACCTTAAGCAAGCTACAGGAGGACTTTGTCCAATTGAACCAGAGAGAGATGACTGTAGCTGAGTATGAAAGAAAATTCATTGAACTAGCCAAATTCTTACCAAATCTGATTAGGGAGGAGAAAAGGAAGGCCAATCGATTCGCACAAGGTTTCAAGATGGAGATCCAAAAGATAGTGAAAACTCTGGGCCTAAAGATTTACAAAGATGTCGTAGAAAAGGCTCTAACACTAGAATAAGAACTCAACCTAGAACAAAGGTTGAGGGGGAAGAATAAGAGGCTCGGGAATGAAAATGATCAAGGGACTCAAAAGAAAAGTAAAAATAGTGAGAATGCACCATAGAGGCAAGGGCAGAATAAAGATGAGTCAAGGGAGCAAGGAAAGAGACAAGGGTTGTGCTACCTGTGCAGGCAAAGAAGCCATATAGCAAGAAATTGTCCGACTGCACCAGCTCAGAATCCCCAGCAACATCAGAACACTCAAGTAGGAGGAAAAACAATCATCCTCAAGTTAGGCAATAGCAGCAAAACGCCAATTATGGGCAGAACCAGGGTCGTCGTCAGAACCAAGCCAGAATGTTTGCTACTAAAACTCAAAGAAGCCCAATCCCTACAGTGGAAGGTACGTTCTTGTTATTCAATGTTCCTGTGAAACTATTGTTTGACTTGGGTGCCTCAAAATCGTTTATTTCTAAGAAATTAGCTGATAGGTTACAACTTGTGACAAAAACACTACCCATGACTTTGAATGTATCCACACCAATAGGGACCACTATGACTTCAAAAAGAATGTGGAGTTGTGATCTAAGGTTCGGGGACAAACTTTTAATAGTTAACCTATGCACCCTACCTTTTTATGGCTTTGATGTAATCTTGAGGATGGATTGGTTAGACTAGTACCAAGCCTAGATAGATTGTCCTAAAAGACGAGTGACTATAACCTACCTACGAGGGAGACTTATAAAATCAATAGGGATATGCAAAGATTACCGAGGAGTCCAACCATAGCAATGATGAACTGCTTAAGGCAGAAGGATGAGTTTGAGGAACTCTTTGAAGAAAAACCTGTTGAACTAAAGAAAATCCAAGACCTAATAGTGGTTAGTAAGTATGAGGGTGTGTTTCCAGACGACTTACCCAGACTACAACCTCATAGAACAATAGAGTTCAAGATTAAACTTCACCCTAGAACCAACCTTGTAGCCATACCTCCTTACAGAATGGCATCAGTAGAATGATCGAGTTGAAGTCTCAACTCAACGAGCTCTAGGAGAAAGGCTTTATCAGGCCGAGTGAGTCACCTTGGGGAGCTCCTGTACTATTCGTGAAGAAGAAAGATGGTTCCTTGAGACTATGTGTCGACTACCAGAAGCTAAACCAAGCTACAATAAAAAATAAGTACCCCAACCGAAGATTGATGACCTATTTGATCAATTGAGAGAAGCCACTCATTTCTTAAAGATTGATCTTAGGTCACGTTATCATCAATTGAGAATCCGGGAGTCTGACATATACAAGACAACCTTCAGAACGAGACATGGACACTTTGAGTTCACCGTGATGCCCTTTGGTTTGACCAATTCCCCAGCAACATTCATGGATTTAATGAACCGAGTGTTTAGATAATATCTTGACTACTTTGTGGTGGTATTTGTGGACAACATCCTGATTTACTCAAAAACATACGCTGAACACTTAGAATACTTGCAGATAGTGTTGGAAACCCTCATAAGTCACCAACTATAAAACCCCAATTTTCGACTGGACCTCCGTTCACGTGTTACCTCACGTGTGGATCGTCGCCCGATGAAAATCGAGATGCTACTACAAGTTTCATTCTATCAAAATCTTTTTCTTCAAAATTCAGTTCATAAACTCTAGTTCTCAAATCAATGTCTATAAAGATATTTTGTGCGAGATAGAAAATCACAATAATTTTACCAAATAAATCATAAGCGATGCAGCGGAATACTTTTTAAAACTATTCATTTAATCCAAAATCGTTACATAAGGATGCTCATTGAAAGATAAAACAATCAAAATTAAACCAATGTAAATACTTTAAAACAACCCAATAAAATACACAAAATACGACTACCAAGTCACCTATCCCGGACGACCTCCCCTCGAAGTGTCCAATCAGAGTGCGAGTCTTCTGACATAAGTCAACATACTCTACGTCCAGGTGTACCTAAAAATTAAAGTGGGAGTGAGCTCGAAAGCTTAGTGGATCGATCCTACACATCACATGTATTATACAGACCCAATCCAAAACATTACAAGCACTTTCAAACATTAGGCGTTTCAAACATTTAGTTAGTTTTGGTCGAAGTCAAAACCGAAAGATGGTTGAGATGCCTCTCGGTATTCCCTGTGATCCAATCCAATCATAATCATAGAGGCCTCAGGTGGTACCATCTAAAATCAATCATATCTCAGTATCACAGTCCAAGTGAGGGTATTTATCTAGACTCATATTGTCTCCCAAAGACTTCAAGCTGTCGCAGGCAGCTCAGGGTGGGAATACCTACGATCCACCTTGCGGCTCGTCAATCGCACCGGTACGTGGATTCTTAATAAACCATCATCTTAATTTTTGTTTTACAGACAATCTCAATCACATCAATCATCATACAATTACACTAGAACATATAACCCAAACTATACTTGCAAGTTCACATGATAAGGTGCATAAATAAACGATGGGATCTAGATACACATTTGCCTAGTCATGCCTGCCATAATTGAGTGAATCTAAATGCAAGATCATGTCATAACTAATTATGCATGGAGTAAATAGTTCATCACACATTACACATCATTCAAAGAAGTCAAACAATTTCAATCAATTTCCTAATAAAATTCTAATAGCCTAGAACTATTCAATCAAATGCTTTGAATCTTAAATCCGTATAATCCAAATGAGTAAGGAACTCACGCCCACCTAATTTTATCGTTCTTTGGGGCTATTTGCTTCCCTTCAAGATCCTTGAGACGTTAATATATATAAATCTGAAATTTAACACTAAATAGAATTACTCTTAAGCTCAACATATTCCTAAGATAATTATGTATTCTCGAATTCAGTTTCAACAAATTTTGGATCGTTGTTCAATTTTAGTATTTATATATTCTAATTAAATCCTTCCAGGTCTTCTAAATTATAATTTTAATAATTTGCTTGCAACTCATTCGTAGAATTAAATTTCTGATAACTTAATCTTTAAAAGTTAAATAATTTATTAATATCATAATTAATATAATTACGAACAAAATAAGACTTCTAAATATTATAAGCTTAGTTCCAATGTTTCAATTTTTTATTCGCAACTCCGAATTCCTATGAGTCAGTATACTTCAATATCCATGTTCCAATGTCAATGCTAAATCCACAATCATCAAAATAGTATTTCTACCAAATATTCAATAAGGTTTTTAATTCCTAATTTCATTTTCTTTTTGCATCTTAAATTAATTAAAATAAATCTCAACCTAAGATTTAAAACAAAAAGGAATTTAAATTTAAAACTTTATTTCGCGTCATTTTCTTCAGGTAAGCGACGCTCGACTTCTTTCATTCATTCCTCATCTTCATTCGACACCAAAATAAATGTTCTTCACGTTCTTCCTTTCTCAAATACCACAACACTACAAATTTATACCCAAAATCATTACGAAATTCAACTTTTAATCGAAAGCCCCGATTCTAATTTCTTCAATCACAGTTAGTAGCTCCTGAAATCAGGATCAACACTAATCAGCTATGTTACACCCCATGGCCAGCAAACAACACTCCCAACGATCTACATCTACACACCCAAATCATATCACTGTTTCATCTTCAATTTTCGTAGTAACACTCACACGCATATCCACCATAGTAGTTACTCAACCCACACGGCTCCCCTGTCTTCATCACTCCATCAACCATCATTAACCCAATCAAACCAGCAGCACTACCAACCAACCTGTTGCTGTTCTTCTTTCTTTCCTTCCTCTTCGGCTAGCTCACCTCCCGAAACAGAGCACTAACCTGCATCCTTCTCTATTTCAGTCCGGCAGCCACCTCCTAATTCCCTTCTCCTTCATCACGGTCAAGTAGCAGCAACAATCCAAACAACCTTGCCCAAATCATAATCAAGTAACAGCAACGCACTAACGAACTGAAAAAAGATCAAACCAGAAACTGGTTTGCTCAAATCACAACATTTCCAATCACGGCTCATCTTCTTCTTCGAACAAAACGCACCAGCAACTGAAAAATACCCCAGAATCTCTAATTTTCGTCATCTTTGTTCACCTGGTTCACGACACACACACCAGTAGCAGATTCCTTCTTTCCAGCCTTGGTTTTCCTTCATCCAGCAGCTCACAGCTGCACGGCCCCCCCCCCCCCCTTCTTCTTCTTCCTTTAAAACTCCGCAGCTCATCTTGTTCGTCCTCCTTGTGCACGGCAGCTATGTCTTCTTCTTCATTCGTTTAGTAGCAGCAACAGCGATCATCACAATTACCGCAACAGAGCCACCATGCTCAGCTTCACTTCCCGTCGACGCACCAACCTCACATAAACCAGGAGCTTCCCACGAGCAGCAACGTGAGCAGCAACAACCTCTGTTCAGCCCGTCTTGGTCCTTCTTCATGCTCGTCGTTCATGCAGCCAACATCACGGTTGTCTTCTTTCTGCTGCAGCACAGTTCTGCTCTTCTTCATTTTCCACGTTTAACAGCAGCACCTGAAGTAGCAGTGACAGTCCCCATGCCCTCTGTTTTTTTTTTCTCCTTCCTCTGTTCGTGCACTCGCGCCACACAGCAGCAGCAGCCATGCAAAATCGAGCACTACTGCTCTGGTTCTTCTTCTTTGCTCTGCATTCATCCACCAACATCCGTTGTAGTTGCAGCAGCTACAACCTGGAGCTTCTTCATTCCTCGGCAGCAGTCTGGCTGGAAGCAACCACCAACGCCCAGAATTTTCCTCCCTCAACTTCCTTCGTAAGCCAACAGACACCGCCCCATCCAATTCTACCAACTCCTTTTACACCAATATATAATTTCCCTTCAATTTAATTAGCTAATCATCATTTGAAACTATACTTATCCTTTATTCATTATTTATAACTTAACATATGCCAATCATTTTATTTAATTAATTTAATTTATTCAATTTTTACACATTAATAAAATTTATTTTATTCATACGAATACCCATATATATATATATATATATTACATTAATTTGATAAGTTTAACCTAATAAATTAGAATCTAAATTTAATTACTCTCCATGCATTTCTTCAAAACCTTGTTATAAATTTTTCATCTATTTTAATTTATAATCTATTCATTTCATTACCCTAAAATCATATGCACTAATATTTTATTTTATTTTATTATTATTTTTATTATTTTCATGATTAATTTATTTCATAATTATTTTATCGATGCATTCGCAGGCATCGCAATATTTTCATTTATTTTTCAATCCATGATTTTCAAACATATGTTTAATAATTATTATTTGTTATTTTATTTATTGCTATTTATTTTCTAAGGAATGTTTTATCTTATTATCCAATTATTTGCTCGTGACGTGGCACGCTCGCAAGGTTTCGGGGTGTTACACCAACTATATGTCAAGTTCTGCAAATGTGAATTCTGGATGATTACGGTTAAGTTCCTTGGCCATGTATTATCAGTAGACGACATCTCTATAGATCCAAAGAAGGTGGAAGTTGTCATGAGTTGGAAGCAGCCAAAGACAATTACAAAAATCAGGAGTTTCTTAGGTCTGGTTGGATACTACAGAAGGTTTATACAAGATTTCTCTAAACTAGCAGAACCTATGACCAAGCAAACGAGGAGGAGAGTTAAGTTCAATTGGGATGAGAAGTGCAAACAATCATTCCAAGAACTGAAGAAGAGATTGATTATGGCCCCTATCCTATTCACTCCAACCCATGGTGTTACCTTTACCCTTTATACTGATGCATCACTGAGTGGACTGGGGGCAATGTTGATGCAAGGAATACAATTAGTCGCGTATGCCTCGTGACAATTGAAGGTCCATGAGAAGAATTACCCTACTCACGACCTAGAGTTAGCAGTCATTGTATTTGCCCTGAAAATTTGGAGACACTACCTCTATGGTGAGAAATTTGATCTATTTTTAGATCAGAAGAACTTGAAGTACATCTACACCCAAAAGGGAGTTGAACCTTAGGCAACAGAGATGGATGAAATTCTTAAAAGACTATGATTTCCAACTATACTTCCATCTGGGGAAGGATAATGTAGTAGTTGATGCCTTAAGTAGGAAGTTCAATAAACAGGAGGAAGAGAAAGGCCAAATGTACTAGTTGATTGATGACTTTAGGCTGGGTGTGACTTTAAATGAAAAACAAGCCTACCTCTACACTATGTCTTGCCAAACGAATCTTCAGCATCAGATCAGGGATGAACAAAGGCAAGACAAATGGCTCACTAGTCTGACGAAGGAGTTACACAAAGTAAGCATGCTAACTTCAGGTTAGATGTTGAGAATATCCTAAGGCTCGGGAAAAGGATCTGTGTACCTCAGAATGGACAGAGTTAGTAGACAATACTGGATGAGGCTCATCAAACCAAGTATACGATGCATCCAGGTGGAGATAAGATGCTTAAAACCTTTGAAAGGCTTACTGGTTGAGAGGGATGAAGAGAGACGTGGCTAAGCATTATCTAAATGCTTAACGTGTCAACAAATAAAAATAAAACACTAGAAATTATCTGGAAAGTTACAACCACTCCCTATCCCTGAATGGAAGTGGGATAACATTGCCATGGATTTTGTCAGTGGTTTGCCCAGCAATCAGAAAGAAGAAGATATTATTTGGGTGATTATGGATCGTCTCACTAAAGTGGTTGACTTCCTACCAATTAAATCCATAGACCAAGTCAGTAAGCTGGGAGAACTATATGTGAAAGAGATAGTAAGGCTGCATGGTGTGCTCAAACGGCAGTATCTGACAGAGACTCTCGCTTCACTTCTCGGTTCTAGCAGAGCCTATAGAAGGAGTTGGGCACTAAACTCACCATAAGCACTGCTTTTCATCCCCAGACAGATGGAAAGTCTAAGAGAGTTATCCAGACCTTAGAAGATATGTTGAGATATTGTGTTTTGAACTTTAAAGGGAACTGGAGCAAGTACCTGCACTTAGCAGAGTTTGCCTATATCAATAGATATTAGGCAAGTCTCAAGATGGCTCCATATGAGGCTCTTTATAGAAGGCCCTGCCGATCACCAACCTATTGGGCTAAACTTGAAGATCATGTTTTTACTGGACTAGATTTGGTGGAAGAAATGAACAACCAAGTTAAACTGATACGAAAGAGGTTGGCTACAGCTCGAAGTCGTAAGAAGAGTTATGCAAATAAAAGAAGGAGACCCCTAGAGTTCCAAGTAGGAGATAAAGTATTTCTAAGAATTAGTCCTCAAAAAAGAAGGGGAAGTTATCACCAAGATTTGTTGGACCCTTTGAAATAGTTACGAAAAGTGGGGAATGTGCTTATGAGTTGGAGCTACCAGACTGAATTGTAACACCCCAACCCCCAAGAGACAGGTTTAAGCTCAACCATAAGGTGGGTTGGGTCCTATGTTACATTTACAAGTACACAACTTGTATCTCAATTCCTTTATTCTAACACTTATTGAAATACTCATAAATACACTTCCATTGAGTTTAAAATTCAACAAGATAATATAAGTGAATAAAGGAAAACTTCAAACTCTTTATTTATAAAATAAAGAAATATATTATTAAATTCATGTAATCAAAAGAAATAGTACATAACTCTAAAATTTAAAAATAAAATTCAACGGAAGTCTTTATTCACAATTTGGGCAATATGCCCTTACATAGAAACTTTCTAAAAATAGAGTTTCTAATCCCTTAGCAAGCTTGCTCATGCATTTCAAATTCCTAAAAAAATAGAAGAAAGGAGTGAGCAAATAGCCCAGTGGATCATTCATCAAACTACTAATTTGCTAATTCAAATCAAAAGTACATCCAATTTCAATCACTTACAAGCATTAAGCATTTCAAACAATATCTTGTTAGTGTTTTAAAATACTCCTATTCTGGGATGAAATGTCAATTCATCTTGTCACATTCAATTGGAAATAAGGATCATATGTCCACATTCTAATTATTTTAATGCACATCCACACTTAGTGATGTCACTCATATACACTAAGTATATGCAAAGAACACTCATAGCGTCACTTAGACTACTATGAAGGTACATGATTGTTATCTTCACTTTCTCATATTTAATTTCAAATAAATATGAAACAAGATCATAATAATTGATATCATAATTTAAATAATTAAGAGAACATTGAAACATACATAGCATGCTTAAAAATTCAAAAAATAAGCCTAAGCATGGTTTCTAAGTATGTTATGCTATCATGTATGAATTTAAATATGAAAACATGTTAAATTAAAAATAAAACTTGATCAAACATGCTTCAAACTGAAATATAAACATGCTAAAAACTAAAAACAAACATGAATATACTAAAGAGTTGAAGTAGTAAAGGAGTTCTAGAAATCAAATCCACCTTAATTTGAATTTTTTTGTAGAATCTGGCATAGGTTCCCCTTATCCACCACTTTTAGAACTTCACGAACTTCTAATCACCAACAAAAATACTTCAACAACGCTGCAAAACACTAAAATAAGAACTTCTCACACAAAAAAAAAAAAGAGTGAGAAGAGGTGCCAAGAAAAGGGCAAGAACAAACAAAGATGGAAGTGTCAACTCTTTGCTTTGGGATGAGATGAAAGTGAGCAAGGGGGGTTTATATAGATGTTCATTAGAGAATATGGGACGTCCTAGGGCTGGCTTGGGCAGCTCACAAATATTTGGAAAAGTTTCTACACATAAAGGGGACGGTTTGCATAAAGAGGGCAAGTGTGTTCATCGTTGGCAAATGGGACCACTATGGCTTTCTAATTCAAGTGTGAGCAAAATCTTTGAACCTTATTTGTTTCTTTTATGTGTGTGAACACAATTAAAGGTTTAGAATACATTGTAATCTCTCTTGGACATCTTCTATTAGTAGGAAAACATTCAAATATGTCGTGATTCATAAAATCAAATAAGTTTCTAATATGGGCACACAAAAATAAAGCTTTGGAATGTTTCTTATTTTCCTTGGATTCTCTTTCTTTTTTGCTCCACATATGAGCATGAGGCAAGTTTCTATTTTCTGATTTTTTTTCTAGGTAAAAGAATCTTTCTATATCTCTTTAAATCAGCCACTCTTATTAAACTTCTATTTTTGGTTTGTCACATGTGTGCCCACACACACACTTATGAAACAGTTTATATGTAACCTTAGTATACATGATCATTTATCTTGACACATGGAATCATTCTTCATGGTTTCTATAGGTGTGGGCATACTTGATCATTTACATGGCACATGGGATCATTCTTCATGGTTTCAAATAATGGACACGTCCCATAGAGCTTAGGGTAGGGTAGGGTGCACATGATCATGGTGTTCCACCCATGTGACTTGCACATGTTAAGGGTGGTCATAACTTCATGGGTTCACAAAAATCAAATAAAAATTAATATCTCCTTATTTACATGGAAATATGATTTATATCCTATAGTTTTAGAATCACATGAAACTATTGCACATTTTAAGGTATAGGTTTGCCCTAGGTGATTTTCTTTTAAAAACTTTTCTTATTTAAGACACACTAAGGTCACTAGGCAAATGAAAATTTAAATCTTGGCCAATTGTTCTGATTTTTGGATATGTCATTCATTTTGTTAGTTCATGTCATTCTATCTTGTTTCAGGTCATTTTGATCCCCCGAAGTACCATAAATGACAATTATTTCTAATTTGGACCCCTTGAAGGGTGTTTGGCAAATGAAAATCTTAACCTCGGCCAATTGTTCTAATTTTTGGATATGTTGTCCCATTAGTTGGTTCATGTCACCTTACTTCATTTCGAGTTGTTTTGGGTCCCTAAAGGTCACCAAATGAGACTTTCGAAAATCTATGAAAGTTAACCCTGAAATGAGCCCGATTTCATTTTGCACCCAATTTTACTGAATTGATCTTGAATTTCATTTAATCAAATACAAAGTTTTCGGGGTATTATAACCTACCCTCCTTAGAAAAATTTCATCCTTGAAATTTGTACATAACTAAGGATTTTTAGTGAATAGATGTAGATACTTGGTCTTCATCTCACTTTCAAGTTCCTAGGTAGCTTCTTTCACCCCGTGATGTTGCCACAGTACCTTCACTAACGGGAAATTCTTTGTTTGCAAACTTTGTACTTTATGGTGAAGGATTCTGATGGTGTTTCCTCGTAAGTAGCATTTTTCAATTTTCAAAAATAGAAGGTAGGGCACTAAAATTTTAATTCAATTTAATTTGAAGCCCTAATTTGGGTTTCTAATTTTTGTCAAGCAACTAATGTTTGACTTTTTATTTCTAGCCTAATCAACACATGTTTAGGCTTGACTTTTTCTTTTTAACCCCAGACACCTAAAGTTTAGGGTCTGGTACCACCTTTGTAACACCCAAACCCCCAAGAGACAGGTTCAAACTCAACCACAAGGCGGGTTGGGTCTAATGTTACATTTACAAGTACAAAACTAGCATCACTTTCTATTATCTCAAGTCTTATTATTTCTCAATAAGCACACAACCCTAGTACTTTAATTCTAATTTAATAAGAATATTACAAGAGAGATAAAATAAAAACTTCAATCTTTATTTATTGAATAAAATAAAGGGATATATGCTTGAAATTCAAATAATGAAAAGGGGAGTACATAACTCTAAAATTTAAAAGTAAAATTTAATTGAAGTCTTTATTCAAAATTTGGGCAATATGCTCTTACATAGAAACTTTCTAAAAATAGAGTTTCTAATCCCTTCGCAAGTTTGCTCATGCATTTCAAATTCATGAAAAATATAAGGAAGGCATGAGCACATAGCCCAATAGATCATTCATCAAACTACTAATTTACTAATTCAAATTAAAAGTACATCCAATTTCAATCACTTATAAGCATTAAGTATTTCAAACAATATCTTGTTAATGTTTTATATTTGACCAAAAGGGGTTTTTAATCCTTTGATGTTCTTCATTAAAATACTCCTATTCTGGGATGGAATGTCAATTCAACTTGTCACATTCCATTGGAAATAAGGATCACATGTCCACATTCCAATTATTTTAAAACACATCCACACTTAGTGATATTACTCATATACACTACGTATATGCAAAGAACACCCATAGCGTTACTTAGACATTATGATGGTATGTGATTGTTATCTTCACTTTCTCATACTTAATTTCAAATAATATGAAACAAGATCATAATAATTAATATCATAATTTAAATAATCAAGAGAACATTGTACATGGCATGCTTAAAAATTCAAAAAAAAAAAAAAAAGCCTAAGCATGGTTTCTAAGTATGGTATATGTTATCATGTATAAATTAAAATATGAAAACATGTTAAATTAAAAATAAAACTTGATCAAACATGCTGAAAACTGAAATATAAACATGCTAAAAACTAAAAACAAACATGAATATACTAAAGACTTGAAGTAGTAAAAAAGGAGTTCTAGAAATCACATCCACTTTAATTTGAGTTTCTTTATAAAATCTGTAGAGGTTCTCCTAGTCACCAACAAAAATACTTCAACAATGCTCTAAAACACTAAAATAAGAACTTCTCACACAAGAAACAAAAAAGAGTGAGAAGAGGTGCCAAGAAGAGGGCAAGAACAAACAAAAAAGGAAGTGTCAACTCTTTACTTTGGGATGAGATGAAAGTGAGCAAGGGGGGTTTTTATAGATGTTCATCAGAGCACATGGGACGTCCTAGGGTAGCCTTGGGCAGCTCACAAAAATTTGGGCAAGTTTTTACACATAAAGGGGATGGTTTGCATAAAGAGGGCAAGTGTGTTCATCGTTGGCAAGTGGGACCACTATGGCTTTCTAATTCAAGCGTGAGCAAAATCTTTGAACCTTATTTATTTCTTTTATGTGTGTGAACACAATTAAAGGTTTAGAATACATTCTAATCTCTTTTGGACGTCCTCTATTAGTAGGAAAACATTCTAATATATTGTGATTCATAAAATCAAATAAGTTTCTAATATGGGCACACAAAAATAAAGCTTTGGAATGTTACTTATTTCCCTTGGATTCTCTCTCTTTTTGGCTCCACATGTGACCATGAGGCAAGTTTCTATTTTTTGATTTTTTTTTCTAGGTGAAGGAATCTTTCTACATCTCTTTAAATCAGCCACTCTCTTTAAACTTCTATCTTGGGTTTGTCACATGTGTGCCCACACACAACACTTATGAAACATTTTATATGTAACCTTAGTATACTTGATCATTTATCTTGGCACATGGAATCATTCTTCATGGTTTCTATAGGTGTAGGCATACTTGATCATTTACATAGCACATGGAACCATTCTTCATGGTTTCAAATAATGGACACGTCCCATGGAGCTTAGGGTAGGGAAGGGTGCACATGATCATAGTATTCCACCCATGTGACTTGCACATGTTAGGGGTGGTCATGACTTCATGGGTTCACAAAAATCAAATAAAAATTAATATCTCCTTATTTACATGGAAATATGATTTGTATCCTATAGTTTTGAAATCACATGAACCTAGTGCACATTTTAAGGTATGGTTTTGCCCTAGTTGATTTTCTTTCAAAAACTTTCCTTATTTAAGACACACTAAGGTCACTAGGCAAATGAAAATTTAAATCTTGGTTAATTGTTTTGATTTTTGGATATGTCCTTCATTTTGTTAGTTCATGTCATTCCTTTTTTTTTGGCTCATTTCGATCCCTGAAGTACCCTAAATGACAATTCTTTCTAATTTGGACCCCTTGAAGGGCGTTTGGCAAATTAAAACCTTAACCTCGACCAATTGTTCTAATTTTTGGATATGTTGTCCCATTAGTTGGTTCATGTTACCTTACTTCACTTCAAGTTGTTTTGGATCAGTAAAGGTCACCAAATGAGACTTTCAAAAACCTGTCAAATTTATCCGTGAAATTAGCCCAGTTTCATTTTGTACCCAATTTCACTGAATTGATCTTGAATTTCGTTTAATCAAGTACAAAGTTTTCAGTGTATTACATGAATGTTCTCAGTGCATAATGTATTTCATGTATCAATGCTGCGAAAGTACGAATCGGACCCATCACATATAATACACTAGGATGAAGTTATACTTTGAGACAATACAACTTACGAGGAACCAGCAATCAAAATATTAATTCGTAAGGTATAGAGTCTCAAGACCAAGGAAATTCCACTGGTCAAGGTTCTGTGGAGACATCATGATGTGGAAGAAGCAACCTGGGAGCAGGAAAGTAAAATGAAGAACAAATATCCAGGTCTCTTCACCCAAAATACCTAACCAAACAACATTGAAGCGGATAAATACAAAATTTTGAGGATGAGATTTATTTAAGGAGGGTAGGTTATAATACCCAAAATTTGAGAAAAAAATTAGTATTAAAAAATATCGTACTGTAGCGTATGTACTGTAGCGTGTACTATTTCGTCGACAGACAAAAGAACTTTCAGCGAGTACTGTAGCTACAGTTTTGCATTGTTCATTACTGTTCATTTTCGTCGTTTTGTGCCAAAAAAATTTATATAACCCCCTCCTCCATTCTGAAAATTCATTTTAGCAAGAAAAATAATTTCTTTGCTTACTCTCTTTTCTTTTCTTTTCTTCTCTTATTATTTGGTTGTTTTAGACAGCAAATATAGTAATAGGAAGGAGAAAACCCTAATTTCTGTATAGCATTAGTGAAGGTCTACTCTGAGTACCTCTTTTAGAGTAACCAGAGGACTCTACAAAGTAAAGCAGGTATAATACTCTGTCTAAGTCTCTATTTAAGATTGGAGATGTCGTTATTCATTTCAATACATAGTACTGTTTACGTAAACGTCATCTACTGTTCACAAGTATGGTACTGTTCACAGGTGCTATTCACTATTACTATTTAGTACTGTTTACATTCACTGTTCACAAATACGTATTGTTTATTTATACAGTACTACTCATATATACGGTACTATACATAGGTACTATTTATGGACAATTATTAAATTACATTTTCAAAACGTAGATCCTGAAGACTAATAGTCGAAGACTCGAAATAAGTTGAAATAATACTGCAAGGATTCTAGAGAATCTAATATTGAGGTGGAAGTGACTTTTAAAACCCCTATTTTACATGTTTAGTTTAATATCATATTCATGCATATTTAATTTCAGTTTGCTATGCATATTTATGTTTGAATAACATGGTTTAAAATTCAGATTTGCATGAATGTCATGATAGTTGATCATAAAACCATTTCATGCTTTGGGTTATGCATGTTTAGGTTTAAACCATGATGCATACTAAGTGTTTGCTTTCAGGCTTTAAATGCTTATGTGAAACATGTTAAAATTATTTTTGTTTATCTTTCACGAGTTTAATTTATTTATGATTCATGATTATGGAAATTAATGAAAGATGTTGAGATTAAGAACTACATACTATCACATTGAACATGAGGGTCACTATGGGTGTTCTTTACATATGATTAGTTCACATTGGTGATGTCCCAAAATACTTGGAATATGGGTTAGGCCCTAAATCTAATGAAACTTGGCATAAGAAATTCTTTTTACTCAAGGAAGGCATTTTGACAACGAGGATCAAGGGCTTTGAAACCCTTTCTGTCAAATTTACAACTGTAGATAAAATATTGTTTGAAATGCCTAATAATTTACAAGTACTTGAATTTGAATATGTTATTAATCTAAACTAGTAATTTGGTGGTTTGAAAAAGATCTATTGGGCTATGTGCTCACCCTTTCCCTCATATTTTTTAGGAAATTGACTTCCTGAAGACTATGAATATTAGTTAAGTTTTTTTTTATTTATAAAGTTTTTAATTTCTGTGTAAGGGTATGTTGACCAAGTTTTTTTTTCCGCTGTAATAGTCTCTCTTCAAGATTGAGTTATGTACTCAACTTTATTAAATTAATAAAGTTCATGAATTTCTTTTATCTCTTGTATTATTGCCTTATTAAATATGAGTTATGTACTCTTAAATACCATTAAGGCATAAAATAATTGAAATAGAAAGTCAAGTTGTGTACTTGTAAAGTGACACTCGCCCGACTCTCCCTGTGGGTAAGTCCAAATTCAAAGTCTCGGGGGTTAGGGGTGCTACAGTTTACCCTGAACTCAGTAGAGACATGATACTATTTGGGTCATTATGGACAAACTTACTAAGTCTGTCCATTTCCTCCCAAATCATAACAGAAATTCAATTGAGAAGCTAAGTTGTTTGTATATCCATGAGATTGTGAGATTACATGGAGTTCCAATTTCCATGTGTCTGATAAAGATGTTCAATTTACATCTTATTTTTTGCTGAGCTTGCAAAGTCAATTGAGGTAGAGTAAACTTAAGCACAACTTTCATCCACAGGCTAATGATCAGTTTGAAAGAGTGATCCAGATTTTGGTGAATATGCTTCGTGCATGTGTTATTGATTTTGGTGGTAGCTGGGAGGATCGTTTGGCATTGTGTGAGTTTGCATATAATAACACTACCAAGTGAGTATCGATATGGCACCATTTGAGGCATTATATGGCAAACCTTGCCAATCGCCAGCTTGTTGTGCTGAGGTTAGTGACATAGCAGTTTTGGGCCCTACTTTTTTACAAGAGGCAAATGAGAAAATATATTAGATCTATAAGAACATGAAAGTAGCTCAAGATCAACAGAAGAGTTATGCAGATAACCGGAGGAAGGTCCTTGAGTTTGATGTTGGGGATCATGTACTCCTTCAGATTTTTCCTCAAAAGGGGCATTCTCGGTTTGGAATTTCAAGGAAACTCACTTTGAGATATATTGGACTATTTTAGATTCTTGAGAGAATGGCCCTATGGCGTACCGATTGGCATTGTCACCTCAGTTAGCAGGAGTACAAAACGTGCTTCATGTGTCAATGTTGAGGAAGTACTACCCCAATCCCTCACACGTGATTGATTAGAGACATGTTGAACTGCAAGAGGATTGTACATACAATGAGGCTCCGATAACTATCATTGATCAAGCCGTGAAGAAACTGCATAACAAAGAGATATCGAGGGTACGTGTATGTTGGCAGTTTCATGGTGTCGAGTAGACACTTGGGAACAAGAGAACTACATGGCGAGTCATTTCTATGAGGTTATGAGTTGTTCCTCGATCTCTTATTATCTTAGTAAATTTCGAGGACAAAATTTGTTCTAAAGGAGACTGTAACGACCCGTAGTTTTGGACATTGAGTGAACGGGTTCAACATATATTTTTTATGTTTGAATTAATAAATTATTAATAAAAATATGTGTTTTTACGAAAATTACATAAATTGAGTTGTATTAAATGAAAAAATAAATAATTATGGAGGTAATAATATATAACTATAAATAATGGGAGTTTATTAGATGATAAAAAAAAATTTAATAAATGAAATAGAATTATATGAAAGGAGCTATGTCGGTAGGGAAAAAAGAATAAATGAATGAAATCGATTTTTGTATCATGAAATTACTTAAGAGCCCTATATATTTTTATATATATAATGATATATAATAGACAAAGTGGGCATTTTTTTGGGGAGCTGATTTTGTTAGAAAAAAATAAATACAAAAAATAATAAGGGATAATATAGATGATGCGTAGAGATAATGATCAAGAAGAATCAAAGCTTTGATTTTTGGTGGGACCCACCTCTAATCAAAGCTACATAAAGAACTCATTCTCCCACTTTCTTCTCATCTTTCATTCTCATTTCATTCCTTACAGGAAGAAAAAAAAATTGAGAGAAAAGACGAGAAAAAAAGAGAAAAGAGAAGAAAAGGAAAGAAAAGAGGGAAAAAAAGCTATCATTTTCTCAAAGATCTGTCACTTTGGATAATTTATTTTTGCCTCTTTTCAATTTAGAATTGTTATGAAAGTTATGAATTACAACTTTACTAGTGTAATTTTCAATAGGAATGCTAGTCTATAGTCTAACCCAAAATTAGGGTGTATTTTCACAAGAAGTAAAACTACACAATATATATATATATGTATCTTTGTGTTCAAAACAATAAGTAGAACATAAATATATAATTCATTTGTACCAATCTAGGCCTTAAGAATATATATAGTAATTGAAAGCTGACACATAAGGGGTATACATATTGATACTGAAATTTTAGTTGACGGGTACTAAAATGTCCAAAATGAAATTCTGGATTTAATGACACTAAAATTAGAATTTTTGGACATTAAGTGATATATTAAATTTGCTTTTATGCAATTTGAATATTAATATAAAAATTATATAAGGTTATGTAATATTAAATAATAGGAAATATTATATAATGTTATAAATAACATAATGAAATACTTACCACGAAAAAAATGTGTAATATAAGAAATAATTAAAATTTTTCTATTTACTATATTGAACCATGAAATTTATGAAAAGATTGGTTATTATGTGCCAAAATGAGGACACGTATCAACAGTCTAGATTTTTTATATTTTACATCAATATTAAGGGCTTAATTGTACCAATTGACCCTGTTGACCCTGTTGATCATACAGGTCAACGAGTATTAGGCTGCATTAGAGTTGACTATATTGAGCAAATTCATAAATGGAGGATAATTGACCAAGTCAATCTTTTGATTGATTAAGGACCACAAAGTTATATTTAAGCCAAGTTTCATGTAGACATTAAGAAACTGCGTTGGTTATGCAAGATCAAATGTTAGTGGAACACTACCTGTTACGAGAAGAGCACCGCGAGTTGAGCATCCTTATGAGTAGTGTTTTTTAATTTATTACTTAAACTTGTTATTCTATTCATAAATGAAATGTTATTACATATTGAAAGCATTTTCAATCTTTAAATGGGTTTTTAAGTGAATAATGTGCACCAAATCTCGAGGTCTGATGGTGCGGGTTAAGTTATTGGATGTGGTAGTGCATTAAGGACCAAAAGCCATCATACCTAGGGATACATTCTGTGCAAGTCTATCAATTGGCTCCTGTATTAAAGATCTGAAGTGGCCATACATGAGGTATGAGTTGATGAATCCCTATGATGTGATATAAGAATACGCCTAATTATTGGGTACACCTACTCGAGTGGATTTATTTGTAATCACCCTAGGTCTTATAATGCGTCCACATCAATATGAATTTTTGAAAATTCTAAATAAATATAAAAATGATTGAAAACTTGTTTTTAATGATCATTGTATGTTATTTAATCAAGATAAAATAAATTAGAACGTTCGGATAGTTAGAAACGTGCGAAAAAGAGCGTTAAAAAATAAGGCATCACACTGCCGACCGCGGTCTGTCTGATGTCGACCGTGGTCTGTGATGAGAAAAATTCGTGAAAAGTGCAAAAACACACTGTGGACCACAGTCCTTACAGGCTGACCGCGGTCATCAGTGGAAAAGTGTAGAAACGAGAAACTAGGTCACATCGGTGACTGCGGTCCGTAAAGTGCCGACCGCAGTCCATAAAGGGGTGACCGAGGTCCATAAAGTGAAGACTGAGGTCCATGAAGAGAAATCTGTCTGAGGACCGAGGTCCGTCTGATGACGATCGCGGTCTGTGTGCGAGCTATATATATGTTTTAAGCTCAGATTTTCTCATTTTGCACTGAAACTGCTTGGGATTCGGAGGAGACGACGGGAGAGCGACTTGAAGGTGAGTTTTGATTTTCCTTTGAGTTTTTCTTTAAAGTTT
>JAJIYU010001297.1:0-37148 GCA_030144865.1 Tinospora cordifolia | reverse complement strand
ATGGCATATTAGGTTGTTGCATTTTTGTATGTTGATGATTGTGTATGTCATTTGTTGTTGCGATTTTTATTGAATAATTGTGATGTTGCCTGTTGCATTTCATGTAGAATACTACACAAAAGTAGATATATCTTTTGCTACTCACTGGGCTCACGTGAATAGTGAGCTCATTACTCTTAATATTTCAAGTTCGTCTGGTGTGGATAAGGGAAAAGGTGTGTTGATCGCGTGATCTTTTCCAGCTTATCCCTAGTATGTTATTTTGTTATTTTACTATTTTGGTATTTTAAATCATTATATACAAGTTTTGAAAAATGTAAAATTGAACTGGACCCTAATGATGTAATTAATGTTAAAGACTTCCGTTGTTGTTACATATTTTTGCTTACCTTGTTAAAGTTTAACAGTAATTGGCAAGTTTGACTGAGGAGTAGACTTGTTTGACTATTGTGTCAGTCGGGCCGCCCATAGGAGGTTTCGAAAGGGGTCCCGACATACTGCAATAATTAGAATGCACTGGTGAAAAACAAAAAGTGTAGATGTACTATTACGGTAGGTTACCGTGATAACTAGAGGGAACTATTGAAGATAGGTTGCATTACTGCGGTAACTAGTGGGGATTTCAAAAATGTAACATCGTTACCATGGTAGGCTACCATGGTAGCCAAAGAGCAATGTTAAGTTTATGCTACACTACCGTGGCAGAGTACCTCAATAATTAGAGAAAAAGTCTAGAAATAGGGGAAGACGATAGCATTACTGCAGTAACATCGATCACTATCGTGATAATCAATATGAAAACATGATTTTTGTGCATGTTTATCCTATCTCTTGTTCTGCTACGACCATGGAATCCTAATACCTCAAATCCTAGACCATGAATCATGCATTTGGGACCTAGATAAGGGCATTATAACTTATTTGATTCGTTAAAATCCTCTAGTTTCTTTGAAAGAATGCCAAGAAGTTGGTTCTATGCCTGGAAATTGCAGTATTCTGGGTTTTCCTCCTTCTTACTATTATGATTGTTGTGTAAAACAGCTAGAGAATGAAAGAGTGTCAAGAAGATGGCTAGGAAGGAAGTGGTTTACACTTGCTTGAGTGGGGAGAATGGGGTACTCATGCTGGATTTATATAGAGTTTAAATTGACAGGGTTTAAGAAGTTTTTGGGGTTGTTTCCATGGTAGCAATCTTTCCTAAGCTCTTTTCCTTTCTATTTTATTTTTTTTCTTACACACAAGTAATAGCAAGTAATGGTTTTAGCAACATCCCATGCATTTAAAAACTTTACATAGTTGTTTCGGAAACTTTACATAGTCTTTTCGCACAAGTTTTGTATGCATTACTACTGTAGTGTGAAGGCATTACTGTAGTAACTAGAACATAGTGTTATCATTGTATTTTCTGGGCAGGAACGCACTACCACAATAAGGGAGTCCATTACCACGGTAACCAGTGAGATGTTCTTGTGGAAATTTTCGTGTTTTGTTCTGGTTTGCCTACCCCTTCATACATCGAATTGTACATCTTTTACACTATTATTTCAATAACTTAACAAAGTTTATTTTATTTTGTTTAATTATCCGACAAAATTTTGGGGTATACGTCCTCAAGATTTGTACATACTTGGTCCAACGTTGTCTGGTCGTGCATTTTTGGTGAAAAGGTCTAGGTATTTACTTTTTACCTCACTTTTCAGCTCCTATGTTGCCTCTTTCACGCCATGATATCTTCAAAGAACCTTAACTAAGGGGACGTCCTTTGTTCTCAAGCTTTGTACCTTGTGATCTATGATTCTAACCGTTGCTTATTCATATGTGGCATCATCTTGGAAGTCAACCTCCCCCAATGGATTATGTGAGAGGTATCCAATTCATATTTTCTTAGCATCGACACATGGAACACTTTGTGAACCGATGGCATTCTATTTGGTATGTCTAGCTCATGGGTGCATTCACCAATCCTTCTAAGTATCTCAAACGAATCGATAAATTTAGGTGATAGTTTTCCTTTATGCCCAAATCGTTTGATTCCTTTCCGAGGTCTAATCCTTAGGAATACTTTATTACCTGTCTAAAACTTCAAAAGTCTTCTCTTTTTATTTGCATAACTCTTCTGCCTACTTTGTGTCGTAGCCAATCTCTTTGGTAGCTGTTTAACCTGATTATTCCTCATCTCTACTAGAGCCCAACAAGTTGGTGATTGGCATGGTCTTCCATAAAGAGTTTCATAAAGAGTCATCTTTATGCTTGCCTGATAACTGTTGTTATAAATAAATTCTACCAAGTGTAGATACTTGCTCCAGTTCCCTTAAAATTAAGGACACAAGATCCCAACATATCCTCTAGTGTCTGAATGACTCTCTCAGATTGTTCATTCGTCTATAGATGGAAAGTTGTGCTCACGGTGAGTCTGGCACGCAACTCCTTCTGTAAACTTTGTTTTAATTGTGAAATGAATCAAGAGTTCCTATCTGACACTATGGTCTTAGGCAAACTATGAAGTCTTACTATTTCCTTCATATAAAGTTCTCCCAACTTTTTGACTTGATCTGTAGATCTAATGGGCAAGAAATGTGTCACCTTAATGAGAAGATCCACAATCATGCACATATTATCTTTTACAGTTTGATTCTTTAGTAACCTATTGATGAAGTCCATGACAATGTTATCCCACTCCCACTTAGCGATCGAAAATGGTTGTAATAACCCAGTAGGTTTCTTGTGCTTTGTTTTCACCTATTAACAAGTTAAACACTTAGAGACATACTTAACTATGTTTCTTTTTATTTCTCTCCACCAGTAAATCTTTTGGAGGTTCTGAAACATCTTGTCACCACTAGGATGGATCAATTACTTAGTCTAATGGGCATCATCCATAATAGTCTTTCTACTCTGCCCACTCTTCGGTACACAAATTCTATCTTCAAGTCTTAGTATATTATCTACATCTATGCTAAAGTCAGTATGATTACCATGTTTAACTCCTTCAATCAAAGTTGTGATCCACTTATCTTGCCTTTACTTATTTATGATCTGATGTAGATGGTCTGGCTGGCAAGTCATCTTGTAAAGATATGCTTGTTTCTCATCTAAAGACACACCCAAGTTGAAATATTCAATTAGTTGATACATTTGGCCCTTTTCCTTTTCTTGTTTGTTACATTTCTTACTTAAGGCATTCACCAGCACTTTGGCCTTCCCTCAATGGTAACGCAGTTGGAAATCATAATTCTTAAGAAATTACATCTATCTGCATTGTCTGAGATTCAACCCCTTCTGAGTGTAGATATACTTCAGACTCTTGTGATATGAGAATAGATCAAATCTTTCTCCATAAAGATAGTATCTCCAAATATTTAGGGCAAATGCAATAGCTACTAATTCTAGATCATGTGCTGGGTAATTTTGTTCATGGGTCTTCAGTAGTCGCAAGGCATAAGCAACAACTTTTCTTCTTGCATCAACACTGCACCCAATTTGTTCTAAAAGCATCTATATACAGAACGTATGCAAAACCATGTGTCAAGGTGACTAATATGAGTGTTGAAGTCAATCTCTTTGACTCTTGGAATGATTGTTCACACTTCCCATTCCAATTGAACTTGATTTCTTTTCTAGTTAAATTGGTTTTAGGTTCAACTAATTTTGAGAAATTGTGGACAAATTGCTTGTAATATTCAGCTAGGCCTAGGAAACTTCTAGTCTCTGTCATTGTCTTAAGTTGCTTCCAGTCTGTGACAACCTCCACTACATTAGGATCTACTGAGATGCCTTCAGCTGAGGCTACATGACCAAAGAATTTGACCATTTTCATCCAAAACTCGTACTTACTAAACTTTTCATATAATTGATTTCTTTTAAGTGTCTCCAATACAATCCTCAAATGTTCTACATGTTCAGCTTCCGACTTGGAGTAAATCAGAATGACATCCACAAATACTACTACAAACTGATCAAGGTATTGTCTAAATACTGTGTTCATCAGATCCATGAATGTTGTTGCATTTGTTAAACCAAATGGCATCACTGTGAACTCGAAGTGCCCATACCGAGTCCTAAAGGGTGTCTTGTGTGTGTCTGACTCAAAGATTCTCAATTGGTGATATCCTGATCTACGTTCAATCTTGGAGAAATGAGTTGCTCCCATCAATTGATCGAACGAGTCATCTATCTTTGGCAACAAGTACTTGTTTTTCACTATTGCTTTATTCAATTTTCGATAGTCAACACACAACCTCATAGATCCATCTTTCTTCTTCACGAACAACACCAGAGCTCCCCATGGTGATTCACTTTGGAACACCCTGGCCCCCGGTCCGTGCGTCTATCGGGTGGGTGCGGAGATGCGCGCCAGTCCGTAGGAGAAGCCGCGAGTCGGTCGTCCATCGAGAATCAAAGCGCTTATAAATTCAATCTTCGCTTTCACTCTCTTTCTTTTTCTTAGGTAATGATAAAATCAATTTAAATATACATGAATTTTTTTTTTGAAATAAGATTTCCATTTAAATAAAATGGGTCTATGAAATTTCATGTAAAATGAGAAGCATCAAGTTCAAATTTAAACAATTTAAAGATCTCTAAAATAACCCAAAACATTTAATCATGTATGAAATGATCAATCTAAGACGAAACGAGCACAGGTCGTATTCAAATTAAGTACAAAAATATTATATACAAAAAGAGAATAATAACCTCCTAGTGAGGTTTCACCAAAATGGTTGGAGTGGCCTAGAGATGGTCAACTCGCACCGTGTCAACTGTCAACTGAAATACAAAAGTGGGGTGAGCTTGAGCCCCCAGTGGATCCTATAACACATCACTAGAATTATTCAGACCAAAAAACAAAACATCAAAATACTTTCATTACATTGGGGCGTTTCAAACACTTTATTGTTTTCCATCACAATTAAGACAGAAAGGTTTGTGGCCTTGTGGTCCGAGAGTGAATCAGAAGGTAATGCCTGAGGGTGGGTTATCTTTCGAGACCCTGGCGGGGGCATGAGGTTTGAAGTGACACCCAGCCCCGCAGCTAGTCTAGCTGAGGACACCCACGATGACATCCTAAGACCGGTCATCGCCCTATTACGTGGTTTTAATCTTAATTTAATCCTCTTTAGTTTCACAATCACATCGCAAATCATACATCACAATTAATATTTCAAGATGCATGTAAATCACTACACTAATTATTCATGTAATCTAAACACGACACAAAATTTAAAAAAAAAATTCATGTTATCTAAGCATGCGAGTACTGAACTTTTACAAAACAACCAACATGTTATTTCAGCATTCAAGCAACATTCACACAAGAATACGCCTAAATACATATTCAAAATAATCAATCATCATGTTCAATATTTAAAATCTAAATAATAGTAAAGAATACGGTAATCACACCTACCTTAGTTTTTTCCGGTCCCTTGTGCCTCAGCACTGCCATTCACCACTCTTTGATTTTTAATCTAAAAAATAAAAATCATTATGTTGAGTCCAAAGCTTCTATAACTCATTCAAATTGAATTTTAAAATAGTTTCTCAGGCTTTGATATGTTTATTTTGTTTTATTTTTTCACCTCTAATGCATCCAAAAATAAATTTTTCACAAAGATAACTCTTAACAGCATTATAAAAAAAAATATGAAACCTAAGTCTTGAACATTAAAAAAAATGATAAGGTCTCACATTCGCGAGCCTTGAATGCGGAGGGTTTGAAATGCTAAAAATCTCATTTTTCACATTAATAGCCAAATAAATATTACACTAGGGGTATCAAACGCAAAGATTTGAGTTTAAAGAATATTATACCTCTTCGTTCTTTTGTTCCCTTTCGTTCCTCTTCGAAATAGATTTTTCAATGCCTTGATCTATTTTCAATCCAATATACAAATATCCATACTTCAGATTTTTAACAATTAAAGGTGCTAAAACATGCCTTCAATAAATAAGGAAAAGTAGCTCACCTTGTTTGCGTTCGTTTCGTGTGACGAAACCTTCAAATGCACCCTCGCAAGCTAGTATCTTCACAAATTCAAGCTTTCAAACCCGTTGTAAGGGTTTTAGTGTACTCAAATCATTCCAAATCCCCTTAAAAAAAATCAGATAACCATATTCGAAGGCTGTGCAAGAAACTTAGAATCTAGGGCATTAATTTTTTTCATAGATTTGGGTTCAAAAATGCAAACTATTGTTACTGTACATCCTCTTCATTCGCACCAGCATGGATCTGCGTTTTGATCTTCTTCATCTGTTCTTCATGCAAGCACCATTAGAAACTCTTCTTCGTTCTATTCTTCACACAAGAATGCAACTCAACTGCATTCTTACTTCTTTGTTCCTCTGTTCTTCACGCACCAGCACCAGAAGCAACTCTTTCTTATTCGTCGTGCGAACAGCACCAGCAGCAAGCTAGTTTCGATCCCTTTTTTTTCTTGCATGAATCGCAGTAGATCGTACTAGCACGCATTCTTCTTCATTCGTCCTTCCTCTATTCATCCAAATCATAGCAGCTTCTTTTTCCTCGCTCAAGAACGCACCAGCACGTGTTCTTCTTCTTCATCGCGTAGATCACATCTGCTGCGTTCTTCTTTTTCGTCTTGCGCAGAAAATGAACCAGCACGCATTCTTCTTCTTCCTCCCCGCTCAAGAATGCACCAGCACTAGATTTGTTTCGAATCACAGGTTACTCCTTTGCGCAAACAACGCAGATCTGGCATTCCTCTTCTTCTCCTTCGCGCAGATTACACAGATCGTTGGTTGATCTTCGCTTCGATCTTCTTTCTTTCATTCCTTGTGCTGAAACGCACAACCTATGCATTTCCCCCTTTTTTCTCTTTGTTTCTTTGTTCTTTCCCTTTCGATCTTCACAAAAACGCACATTTGTGCATTTGAAACTTTGCGCATTGCTTGTTTCTTTCTTTTTTTTTGGGTTTCCATTACATATATTTTTACTTATTATTGTTGTCATTATTATTATTGTGTTAGTATTATACTTGTTATATATATATATATATATTGAGTCTTCTAAGTGACAAGTACGCGATATAAAATTTTGAGGTATTACGACTCACCCCCCTTAAAAAACTTCGTCCTCGAAATTTAAAAGAATAGGTTCTTTTATGATGCTATCTTGTCAGGTATTGCTGGTGAAGAGATCCGGGTATTTTGTTCACATCTCCCTCTCCAACTCATAGGTTGTCTCTTCCAAATCATGATGCCTCCACAACACCTTGACCAAAAGAATGTCATTGGTTTAGAGACTCTACACCTTACGGTCTAGTATTCTGACTATTGGTTATTCGTAAGTTGCATTATCCTAAAGCACGATCTCCTCTCAGTGTATGACATGCGATGGGTCTAGCTCATACTTTCATAGCATCAACACATGGAATACATTATGGATCGAAGACATACTATTCAGCAAGTCCAGCTCATAGGTGCACTCACCTACCCGCTTGAATATCTCGAACAAACCGATGAATCTCGGTGCTAGCTTCCCCTTGATTCCAAACGGTCTAATCCCCTTTTGTGGACTAATCTTTAGGAAAACTATGTCACCCGATTTTAATTCTGAAGGTCTTCTTATTTTGTCTGCATAGCTTTTCTGCCTACTCTGAGCTGTCACTAGCCTCTTCTGAATCTTCTTTACCTGAGTGTTCATTTCTTCTACCAATTCTAGTCTTGTGAGAACTTGATCCTAAAAGTCTACCCAAAAAGACGATGATCTGCAGGGTCTGCCATAGAGCGCTTCGTATGGAGCCATTCGTATGCTCGCCTAGTAACTATTATTATAGGCAAACTCTGCCAAATGTAGGTATTTGCTCCAGTTGCCCTTGAAATCAAGGATAAAGCTCATAGCATATCTTCTAATATCTGAATGACCTTCTCAGATTGCCCATCGGTCTGAGGATGGAACACAATGCTCATGGTGAGTCTGCTTCCTAGCTCTTTCTGTAAGCTTTGCCAAAACTCGGATGTGAACCTGGCATCTCTATCTAAAAAAATAGTATTGGGAACATTGTTCGGTCTCACAATTTCTTTGACATATAGTTCTCCAAGTTTCCCAACTACATCTGTAGATCGAATAGGTAAGAAATAAGCTACCTTTGTTTGCCAATTGATAGTTACCCATACATTGTCTTCCCCTTTATGATTCCTTGGTAGGCCACTAACAAAGTCCATTGCAGTATTATCCCACTTCCATTCTGGTATAGGAAGAGGTTTCAACATCCCTGAAGGTTTTTTGTGTTCGACCTTTACCTACTAACAAGTCAAACACCTAAAGACATATTTGGCTATGTCCCTTTTCATACCTCTCCACCAATATGTCTTCTTCACATTCTGGTACATTTTATCGCCTTTTGGATGCATTGTGTACTTAGTTTGATGAGTTTCATCCAGGATGGCTCTTCTGCTCTGTCCACTATCTGGCACACAAACTCTATTCCTAAGCCTCAGTATACCCTCTGCATCAATTCTTAAATCTCTATGCTTGCCTTGCTTGACCCCCTCAATGAGATCAACAATCTATTTGTCACTTTTCTGCTCATTTCTGATTTGGTGTAAGAGATTTGGTTGATAAGTCATAACATACAAATACACTCGTTTCTCATCTGATGCAATACCCAAGTTATACTCACTGATCAACTGGTACATCTACCCTCTTTCTTCGTCCTTCTTACTAAGTTTTCTATTGAGCACATCGGCCGCCACATTGGCCTTGCCTAAATGGTAGTGCAACTGAAAATCGCAATCTTTCAAAAGTTTTACCCACCTTCACTGCCTCAAGTTTAATTTTTTTATGGGTATAAACGTATTTCAGGCTCTTATGATCTGAAAATAGATCAAAACTCTCCCCATAGAGGTAGTGTCTCTAGATTTTCAGTGCAAACACAATCACTGCTAACTCTAGATCATGGGTAAGGTAGTTTCGTTCATGGGTTTTCAATTGCCTTGAAACATAAGCTACTACCTTTTTATCCTGCATCAACACCGTGCCTAATCCAATCAACGAAGCATCAGTGTATAGGGTGTACCTCATACCATGAGTAGGTGTGACTAGAACAGGTGTTAAAGTTAACCTTTTCTTCAGTTCTTGAAATTTTTGTTCATACTTATCATTCTAAATGAATTTCTCTCCCTTTCTGGTTAACTTAGTCATTGGTCCAGCCAATTTTGAGAAATCTTGGATAAACTAGTAGTAGTATCCAGCCAAACTTAGGAAGCTTCTGATTTCTGAAACAATTGTAAGCTGCTTCCAGTTTGATACCGCCTCAACTTTCTCAAGGTCTACTAATATTCCTTCTGTCGAAACCACGTGGCCAAGGAACTTGACCATTTTCATCCAGAGCTCACACTTGCTAACCTTGGCGTACAGTTCATTTCTTCTCAGTACCACCAAGACAATTGTAATACCCCAAATTATTTTGAATATATGAATGCGATTTAATTGGTATAAACACATGTATATTAGTCTGTGTCATTTTATTAATTGGTGCATATATATATTTGACATATTATCTTGAATTGATTAATAAAGAAATATACAATTAATTGATTAATTAATTAAGCATATGCATATGAGTAAATATACTTAGTGAGTGCATATGCATAACATTCTTCATCATTATAATAATATCATCTATTAAAATAAGGAAATAATATTTTGATAACACATTTAGTATAATAATTTTTGAAACTTAAAAATACATATATAGGTATATGTGTAAAATTATTTAAGTTATTGGATAGATGTATTTATGAAATTAGAAAAAAAAACAATGATGGATATATATATATATATATATATGTATATAGGTTATATACATAAAAAAAAAAAAAAATTGAACTTGTGCATGGGCTGAAAACCCATGCGCAAGAAGATATATATAAGTAGTATACATATATATAAAAAACAAAATGACTTGCCCATGGGCTGAAAGCCTATGCGCAAGAAGATATATATAAGTAGTATATATATATATATAACAAAATAACTTGCACATAGGCTTTCAGCCCATGCGCAAGAGTTGAAGAAAGGGCGCATGGGCCGCGTGCGCACGGCCCGTGCGCCATATAAAAATTAAAAAAAATCATTTAAATATAGAAAAAAACAAAGAAAATTTTGAAAAATCCGAAAAATGTCAAAAATATGAAAAAAAAACCTACAAATCATAACCCAAACCCTAGCCGCCCCAACTAAGCAAAATAGAATTTTTTCCATATTAGGAAGGCAAAAAATAAGGGATCTAACCCTCAAAGACTATATAAAACCCCCTACTCTACCTATTTCATTCATCCTAAAGCAAGAGTTGAAATCCTTCTTGCTCTCTCTTTGCCTCCTTCTTGGCAACCTCAGTCATTTTTCTTCTTTTCTTGAGCTATTCTAAATAGCTTGTGAAATAGTAGCAACGAAGTGCTACAAAATTTAAGAAGCGATCTCGAGGCAAAGTTCTTTTTTTTCTTTTAATTTATTATTTTGATTTAAATAATGTTTGCTTACTTTATTAGTTTAAATTTATTCTTGTCCTTTTTATTTATGTTATTCAATTATTATACTGCTTATGAAGCTAAACATTGAAAGGGAGATGGGTTATCCCGTTCTAGAAAGCACGGTTGCTAAGTAGACTTCAATTTCGCCGTCCCATCTTGAGGTTGTCCCACCAACTCATACGAGTAGTCAGAGTTGAAGAACACACTTATTTTTCTTACGAAAGAAAACTATGAGGTGGAAATTAAGGGCTACGAATTCACTATGGTCCAAAGGAGATGCCAACAAGGATTTGAGAACCTAAGCCTAGGGAAGTGACCTTAAGTAGAGACTAGGGGATTGCCAAGGGTGGCACAGTGAATCATGAATAAACTTTTAAGACATAAGTTAGAGACTGAAAACGTGTCAAACACGAACACTTGTTTGGTCAGGGCATGAGATCGGGAGGATCTCGTATCCTTGGTTTTTATGTAGCATGGGACGCATAGGAATTTAGAAGTATGGAAGAATCCTGAACTCAGAGAATGATAGACTATGTTTGATGAATGATCGGTGGCTTTGGACGAACTTGTTTCCTATGCTTGGCTAATATGGGACAGTCAAGCATAGTGAGGCTTGGGAAGCTTTAGAAATCAAGACATTTGCAAAATTAATTGGGTGTAGTGAAATCTCTGGGTGGAAGTCTATGTCAAAGGGCAAGGGTGGTATGGGACACACGAACTTGGAGGCATAGGCGAAAGCCTAAAATTTTACTATGGTAGCGTGAATTTCTTGAATGATTGAATGCATGATGATCTAACTGCTTGTATGAAACCAAATCCTATACCCAAAGAAAAAAAAACAAAAGTAACTTAGAAGAATAAATTATTAGGCCGCTAAACAGATCGAGAACCTAGAGACATGAATCTAGAGTCATGATAGAACGGACTAAACAAAAACAGCAGAAACGAATACTAAATCGGCGTTAATGTATAGATACTGGTTGGACCTAGGAGATACACAACAAGAGGTGCTACATCTGATGACATCGACTCTCATGAAGCGCAGAACGACATGGCTAAGGCTTGAATGGAACATATGATGAATGAAGTCACCAGAAGAGTAATGGAACAAATAGAGCAGACGCTAGCTCGAATGATACCGCAGGTGGCACCACAGCCGCAAGTGCAAGAACAGATTCTGATGCAACAGCTAATGCCAACACCTGATAGATCGTCAAGAGGAACCAGAGGACCAGGAAGACAATAAACATAGAAAATTGTTGTTAGAACTAAAGAAACTGGGACCATCACAATTCCATGGTACTACTGATAGCTTAACAACTGACCATTGGTACAAGGAATTAGAAGAACACCTGGATGTGTTAAGAGTAAAGGGTCCTAATAAGGTAGCGTTAGCTACCCATCAATTTAAAGGACCAGCTAGAAGCTGGTGGCAGATGGTAAAGGCAAACCCAACCATTAATGTTAGTCGAATAACCTCAGAAGAGTTTAGGTAGATATTTTATGAGAAGTTCTTTTCAGAAGCCACACTGACGAAGATGCAGGAGGACTTCGTTCAGTGAAGTAAAGAGAGATGACGATGGCCAAGTATGAGCCCAAATTTATCGAATTGGCAAAGTTCTCACCTGAATTAATCAGTGAAGAGAAGAAGAAGGTCAACCGCTTTACTAAGGGTCTCAAGATAGAGATCCGAAAATTAATGAAGACAGCCTGTCCAAAAACATATAGGGAAGTCATAGACAAGGCATTAACCTTAGAGCAAGAACTGAATTTTGAGCAAAGGTTAAGGAACAGGAACAAGAGACCAGTAAGTGATAGAGATCACCAAGGAGATCATAAGAAAAGGAATGTTAATCAGGACGACGGAAACAAAATGCCCCAATGGCAAAACCAACCCAAAACGGAAGAACAATTAGAGTTGGCCAGACATCAAGGGCGGTGTTTCAACTACAATTAGCGAGGGCATCTATCGAAGCTTTTTCCCAGCAAAACCCAGACACAACAACAGCAACAACCTCTGAATCGTCAAGCGGGAGAACAAAATATGCGTCCTCAACAACAACCGCCCCGACAGAACAACAACCAAGGGCAAAACCAAAACCAAGGCCAAGCCAGAGTATTCACTATTGCAGACTTCCTTGTTGATGATGTTCCTGAAGAATAAGTTCCTCAATAATAGCCTTCACACTACGTAGATGACCTATTAGGTTAAAATTATTTTCGAAAGGTAGGTTGATTGTAGTGTTTCGAAGCCTTGATGAAATCATTTCGAATAAAGTAAGAATTTTGAGAAATTTATGAAGATTGCAAAAGTATATTTCTAAATTTCTTACCAAGATCAAAGCTTATCCTAACGACGTGCCAAACACCTTAGCTATGTAATTCCTAAAAGGCAGGAGTTGTCACTAAAATTCATAAAAGAGTCGTCTAAGACTAGGGATACGTGACAAAATAACATAAAGTGAACTAATATAAATTTCGAGGACGAAATTCATTTAAGGGGGATAGAATGTAATACCCCAAATTATTTTGAATATATGAATGCGATTTAATTGGTATAGACACATGTATATTAGTCTGTGCCATTTTATTAATTGGTGCATATATGTATTTGACATATTATCTTGAATTGATTAATGGAGAAATATACAATTAATTCATTAATTAATTTAGCATATGCATATGAGTAAATATACTTAGTGAGTGTATATGCGTAATATTCTTCATCATTATAATAGTATCCTCTATGAAAATAAGGAAATAATATTTTGATAACCTATTTAGGATAATAATTTTTGAAACTTAAAAATACATATATAGGTATATGTGTAAAATTATTTAAGTTATTGGTTAGATGTATTTATGAAAATTTCCAAAAAAAAAAAACAACAATGGAAATATATATATATATATATATATATATATATATAGTTATATGTGTGTATATATATATATATATATATATAGGTTATATACATAAAAAAAAAATTGAACTTGCGCATGGGTTCATGCGCAAGAAGATATATATAAGTAGTATATATATATATATATATGTGTGTGTGTGTGTGTGTGTGTGTGTGTGTGTGTGTATGTATGTATGTATGTATAAACAAAATGCCTTGCGCATGGGCGCAAAGGGTTGAAGAAAGGGCGCAAAGGTCGCGTGCACATCGCCCGTGTGCCATATAAAAATTTAAAAAAAAATCATTTAAATACAAAAAAATGAAGAAAAATTCAAAAAATCTGAAAAAGAAAATGTCAAAAATATACGGAAAAAAAACCCTACAAATCATAACCCAAACCCTAGCGGCCCCAACTAAGAAAAAATAAAATTTTTCCAGATTAAGAAGGTGAGAAATGACGAATCTGACTCTCAGAGACTCTATATCAACCCCCCTACCCTACACATTTCATTCATCCCAAAGCAAGAGTTGAAATCCCTCTTACTCTCTCTTTGCCTCTTTCTTGGCAACCTCAGTCTCTTTTCTTCTTTTCTTGAACTATTTTAAATAGCTTGTGAAGTAGTAGCAACGAAGTACTACAAAATTTGGGAAGTGATCTCAAGGTGAAGTTCTTTCCTTTCTTTTAATTTATTATTTTGATTTAAATAATGCTTGCTTGCTTTATTAGTTTAAATTTATTTTTGTCCTTTTTATTTATGTTATTCAATTATTATATTGCTTATGACCAAGAGAGTATGCTCTGTTGTTGCGTCTTGTAAGATGTTCTACATCAGAAATCGAAAGTCAATATGAATGTTATATTGTTGGAGTTATTATTTATCGTGCATTATCATGTTGTTTATGACCAAGAGAATATGCTCTGTAATTGCGTCTTGTACGATCTTCTACATCAAAAATTGAAAGTCAATTTTTTTCGTGAATGTGAATGTTGTTTAATTACCATCATAATATTTATTTATTATTGCTCCTATACACAAAAATAAGATTAAATAAGATTTCAACCACGTACCAGTACGGGGACAGACTTTCTATGTTCCATGTAGAATTGGAACTGCTTGTCAAGACTAACACTAGAATGGAACGGGTTTCAGAAATAATCCCACTAGAGATGGGTTTGAGTTTCAGAATTAAATTCTTTCCCTAGATCTGGAGCATAGAGGTTACGCTTGTTCAGTCTAAATTACAACTGAAATAATATATTGTTTGAATCGATTTAATCCTTGAAATTGTTTGATATGCTTGTAGTATTTGGTTGAAATAATGAATTAAATAGATGGAATGATTCACTGGGCTTTTTAGCTCACCCCCCTCATTTTTCACATTTCAAGAAAAATAAATTGTCAGCCTACGTGGAAGGATATTTATTGGGAATTCTTTTAATTATTTCATTATAGGGCACGTGGGCCCAAGCTAAATTATTTATTTCAGTTTTGAATTTAAATTCTATTGTAATTGATCATGTACTCAGAATTTTAGAATAAATAAAGAAAGGATTTTATTTATGAAGCTATGAATTATTTTTGTACATAGACTTAAATGCACAGGAAGTCTCTTACAAAGAAGAACGTAACATGAGCTTGTATCCCGGGCGGCCCAACATTGTTGATTGAAGAAAATTAGACCGTCAGATGATGTGGACGATGGGTCTCGGGAGGCGGGGTGTTACAACAATATGCAAATGTTCTACGTGCTCAGCCTCTGATCTAGAGTAGATCAGAATGTCATTCACAAATACCATGACAAATTGATCTAGGTACTGTCTGAAGACTCTGTTCATCAAATCCATAAATGTGTCGGCATGTTGGTCAAACCAAACAACATCATGGTGAACTCGAAATGCCCATATCGAGTCTTAAAGGCTGCCTTGTATACGTCAGACTCTTTGATCCTTAGCTTATAATTCCCTGACCTTAGATCAATCTTAGACAATTGAGTGGCTCCCCTCAACTGATCAAACAGGCCCTCTATTTTAGGCAATGGGTATTTGTTCTTTATCGTTGCTTGGTTTAGCCTCCAGTAGTCCACACACAATCTCAAGGACCCATCTTTTTTCTTCACAAACAATACTGGAGCTCCCCATGGCGACTAGCTAGGTCTAATAAATCCCTTTTCGCGGAGCTCGTCCAATTGTATCTTCAGCTCAATTAGTTCTACCATTGTCATTCTGTAGGGCAGAATAGCTATGGGATCAATGCCTAAATGCAACTCAATCTTGAACTCCAATTGTCTGTGTGGTGAGAGTCCAGGTAGATCATCTGGGAACACATCCACATATTCTATACAACAAGTATCTCCTGCATTTGCCTAAACTTTTCGGCATCCTCTTTTAACAATTGTCTGAAGTCCTCTTTCTGTTTTATAGAGTATAGCATGGCTAGCATAAGATTCCTCGACAATCTGTGCATGTCCCCATTTATCTTCACACCTCACCAGATAGTAGCTTCATAGTCACCTTTCGTCTCCGATAGTCGATTTGTGTTTGATACTGAGTTAACCAGTTCATACTCAATATCACGTCATATCCATGAAAATGGAGTGTATAGAGATCTACCGAAATTAGTTTGTCCCCAAATCCAAGGTCACATCTACAATATCTCCTCGAACTCACCGTAGTCCCGATGGGTGTGGCAACGTCTAATGTTACTGGCAACAGACTTGTTACCAATTGTAATCTATCCACTAGGTTCTCAAAAATAAAGGATCTAATGGCACCCGAATCAAACAAAACTTACACAGTGACGCCAAACAAAAGAAACGCACTTTCCACTACTAGAGTGGGATCAATCTGGGCATCTATAGCAGATAATCAGACCTGATTTCTCTGTTGTGGTTAGTACTGTGGCTGTTGTCTCTGCTATGGATGACTACTCTGCCCACGTGTCTGTTGTAGCTATTGAGAGGCTGGAGCCGGTGCTTTGGTAGGACTGTGTCTAGCCAAATGCCCTACCTGATTACACACAACATAATCCTTGTTTCTTAGCCCTCTCTCTTTGATCATCAGTCGCACGGTCTGGTCGAGTCTGTTCGGTCTGCAACCTATCATAAGTTTGTGTCTAGCTCTGGCTCTGAGACTGAGGCCCTTTGTACCCATCCTGCCTACTTTTCTTCTTCTATGGGCTTCTCGTGACCTGACCTGGCTGTGACCTCTTGTTTCTATTTCTTAATGCATGTTCATACTTGAGGTCTCGCTCGACCAACTGTGCTCTATCTACTATTTCTCTTAGGGTAGTCAACTTCAGAAGAGTTATGATCCTCCTAATCTTTACCTTCAGTCCTTCAGTGAATCTGTCGGTTTTGGATTGCTCATCTTTAATCAGCTATGGGATGAATTTAGATAGCTCAATAAATCTCTGCTCGTACTCGGTCACTGTTATGGTCTTTTGAATTAGCCGTATGAACTCAGTCTATAACTGTCTGGTCTTCGTCATAAAGAAAAAGTGACCATAAAATAGAGCCTTACAACTACTCCCATGTCATGGCAGACACATCCACTGTGGGGTCATTCATAATCATCTCCCCCCAATGATAGGCGGGTCCTACAAACTGATGCATTGCTAGTGTGACCCTCCTGGGTCCGATAACCCCCATAGCATTCAAATGCTTGTTCATCTCCGTGAACCATCAATCTACTACCACATGATCAGTCATACCCTCAAATGCACTAGGTCACAGCTTCTGAAACTCAATCAATAAATCATTTTGCTCCTTTTCATACCCTGTCAATCGGTCATATGCTACTGGACCAACGGGAATTGATCCCTGATGAGTCTAGGGCTGAGGTTGTGCCTTTGGCTGTAGCTGCGTCGGTGTCAATGGTTGTACTGATGGCCGTAGGATCCTCACGACCTGTTCTTCTACCCTCTGAATGATCTCAATGATCATCTTGGGCGTCACCATCGACCCTACAGGTGCTGCTGCCACCAATGTGCCATTGTCTCTCGGCCCTAACTCATCGGTGTTTTCCTCCCTAGCCATAGTTCTTACCACCGTTCTTCTCATTCTCATCATTATCTACAAGTTAAAAGTCACTTTTATTATCCAATAGTTTAATCATAATGAAACAAAAATTTTCCAACATTCAAAGGTATTTATTCATTATCTCGCAACCATTTGGTTGAAATCGTTTTCTCGTGTTATTTCATACTACCATGGCTCTAGATTCATGTTTTCTAAGTTCCCAGTTGTTTTTTGGCCTATTGGTTTATGCTTTTAAGTTGTATTTTGAGGTTTTCATCCCTCCTGTATGTTTTTAGGGTACTGGACTTGTTTGGTTTGGTGTAGCAATACTTAAAATACTTATTGTAATACCCCAAATTATTTTGTATATATGAATGCGATTTAATTGTTACAAACACAAGTATATATTAATTGGTACCTATATAGGTGACATTTTATTGGTATATATTAATTGATGTATGTATATATTATTTTGAACTGATATGTAGTTAATTGTTAATTAATTGGTGTAGAAGTATATATATAATCAAAACCCAAACCCAAACCCTAGCCACCCCAACTAAGCAAAAATGGAAATTTTTCTGATTTGGAAGGCGAAAAAGGACGGATCTGACCCTCGGAGACTCTATATAAAGCTCCCTTCCCTACTCATTTCATTCATCCCAAAACAAGAGTTGAAATTCCTCTTATTCTCTCTCTGCCTCCTTCTTGGTACCCTTAGCCCCTTTTCTTTTCTTGAGCTATTCTAAATAGCCTATGATGTAGTAGCAACGAAGTGCTGCACAAATTTAGCAAGCAATCTCGAGGTGAAATTATTTCCCTTTCTTTTAATTTATTATTTTGATTTAAATAATGTTTGCTTGTGTGCTTAGTATAATTTATATTTTTTGAATTATTATATTGCTTATGACTGAGAGAGTATGTTCTGTAGCTGCGTCTTGTACGATCTTCTACATCAAAAATTTAAAGTCGCCCTTCCTGTTTGAGAGAGTATGTTCTGTAGTTGCGTCTCGTACGATCTTCTACATCAGAAATCGAAAATCTTTGTTTTTGTTGATTTATGACGTTATATTGTTGGCATGTTTAAATACCGTTGAAATATTTATTTATATTGCTCCTATACAAAAAATAAGATTTACTAAGATTTCAACCACGTACCGGTACGGAGACGGACGTTTTGTGTTCCATGCAGAATTAGACTTTTGATTGGTTGTCAGGATTGACACCAGAGTGGAATAGGTTTCATGAATGATCCCACTAGAGAAGGGTTTGAGTTTCAGAACTGATCTCTCTACCTAGATATGGAGAACAGAGGTTATCCCCGTTCGGTCTAAATAATGACGGAAATAATATATTGTTTGAATCGATTAAATCTCTGAAAGTGTTTGATATGCTTATATTATTTGGTTGGAATAATGAATTAAATAGATAGAATGATTCACTGAGCTTTTTAGCTCACCCCCTCATTTTTCACATTTTAGGAAATTAATTTATCAGCCTACGTGGAAGACTATTTATTAGAAATTCTTTTTTTGTTTATTTATTTCATTGTAGGGCACATGGGCCCAAGCCAAATTATTTATTTCAATTTTGAATTTATTTTCCACTATAATAGATTATGTACTCTGAATTTTAGATTATATAAATAAAGGGTTTGTTTTATTTATTTTGACATAAATTATTAGAAAGGAAAAAAAAAGATAACGTAGCACAGGTCCGCTTCCCAGGCGGCCTAAGAATATTGATCAAAGAAAATTACACCATTAGATAATGGGGACGATGGGGCTCGGTAGGTGGGGTGTTACACTTATACATATATAGTAAGAAATCACTCAATTAATCAAGCAAGCAATACATGCTAACATTATGAAATTTCAAGCTTCCATTTGTGCTTTCAGGCCTGTGCGTCCCGTACCACTCTCACCCATCAACACAGGCTTCCACTCAGAGATTTCACTACACCCTCATAATTTTGCAAATGTTTCAATTTTTAAGGCTTTGCAAGCCCCACCACGCTTAACCGTTCCATACCAATCAAACAAAGTGCAAAAATCCAAAGATACCGATCATTCACCAGACATGGTCTATCATTCTCTGAGTTCAGGATTCCTCCATACCCCCAAATCTTTATGCATCACATACCACATAGAAACCAAAGATACAGGATCTTCTCGATCTCGCGTTCTGACCAATAAATGTTCATTCTCACGCATTTTCGGTCTCTAACTTATGTCCTAAAAGCCATTTTTTATGTTTACGATCCACTATGCCTTCGTGGCAACACTCAATCTCTATTTACAGTCTCTAAGGTCTCATCTTCTTTTGCCGAGTTAACTAACAACCTAACCACCTAAAGCGACATGTATCCATTTATTTCAACATTCACCTAGTATATCTAATAACATGCTCTGATACTAGCTTTGGTATCAAAGGAATTATCTTTTTCCAAGTGAGCTATAACAATTGCTCTGATACCAACTTTGTAACACCCCAGCTCTTGGTTCATGCGTCTCTCGTGTCGCTTGCGAAGATGCGAATCTGTCCAGCAAGAAAAGCTGTGAGACAATTGTCTACCGGGAATGAGAGCGCTTCTAAATTCAATCTTTGCTTTCTCTCAAGTAATGATAAAATCAATTTAACTATACATGAATTTTCTTTTGAAATAAAACTTCCATGTAAATAAAATGGGTCAGTGAAATTTCAAGTAAAATGAGAAGCATCAAGTTCAAATTTAAACAATTTAAAGATCTCTTAAATAACCCAAAACATTTAATCATGTATGAAATGACCAGTCTAAGAAGAAATGGGCATAGGTCGCAGTTCAAATTAAGTACAAAAATATTATATACAAAAAGACAATAATAACCTCTCAGTAAGGTTTCAACAAAATAGTCGAAGTCACCTAAAGATGGTCAACTTGCACCGTGTTAACTGTTACCTGAAATAAAAAAAAAGTGAGGTGAGCTTAAGAGCCCAATGGATCATACAACACATCACTAGCATTATTCAAACTAAAATACAAAACATGAAAATACTTTCATTGCATTAGGGTATTTCAAACATTTTATTGTTTTCAGTCGCAATTAAGACCAAAAGGTTTGTGGCCTCGATGTCTCCCTCGTGGTCCGGGAGTGAATCTGGAGGTAATGCTAGAGGGCCAATTACCTTTCGGGACCCTGGGAGGGTGTGAGGTCCGAAGTGACACCCAGCCTTGCAGCCAATCAAGCTGAGGACACCCACAATGACACCTTAAGGTCGGTCATCGCCCCAATATGTGGTTTTAGTCTTAATTTAATCTTCTTTAGTTTCACAATTACATCACAAATCATATATGAAAATTAATATTTCAAGATGCTTGTAAATCACTACATTGAATATTCATGTAATCTAAACATGGCACAAAATTTTTTTTTAAAAAAAAAAAAACATTTCATGTTCTATGAGCATGCGAGTACTGAACTTTTATAAAACAAGCAACATGTTATTTCAACGTTCAATCAAACATTTAAATCAACATTTACACAAGAATAGGCCTAGCATGCTTCTAAATACACATTCAAAATAATCAATCGTCATATTCAGTATTTATAATCTAAATAATATTAGAGAGTGCGGTAATCACACCCACGTTAATTTTCTCGAGTCCGTTGCACATCCACGCTGCCCTTTGCCACTCTTTGATTTTTAATGTGAAAAATAAAAATCATTCTATTAAGTCCAAAGCCTCTATAACTCATTCAAATCTAATTTTAAAATAGTTTCTTGGGCTTTAATATTTTTATTTTATTTTATTTTATTTTTAAGGTACTCGCAAAGTTCATATATATATATATATATGTTTGAAACGAGATCTCTCACGTGGGTATACACTATTCGACGTTCCCCCTAATATTTTTTTCACCTCTAATGCATCCAAAAATAAATTTTTCACAAAGATAACTCTCAATAGCATTATAAAAAAATATGAAACCTAAGTCTTGAGCATTAAAAAAATGTGAAGGTCTAACATTCATGAGCCTCGAATGCGGAGGGTTTGAAATGCTAAAAATCCTATTTTTTACATTAATAGCCAGATAAATACTATACTAGGAGTATCGAATGCAATGATTTGAGTTTAGAGAATATTATACTTCTTTGTTGTTCCGTTCCCTTTCGTTCCTCTCTGAAATAGATTTTTTGATGCCTTGATCTATTTTCAATCCAATATACAAACATCCATATTTTAGATTTTTAACAATGAAAGGTACTAAAACATGCCTTCAATAAATAAAGAAAAGTAGCTCACCTTGTTCGCATTCATTTCATGCAACGAAACCCTAAAATGCACCCTCGCATGCTCATCACTTCACAAATTTGGGCTTGCAAACAGGTTTGCAGATTCGAAAAATCAGATAACCATATTCAAAGGCTGCGCAAGAAACTCAGAATCTAGAGCTTCAATTTTTTTCACAGATCTGGGTTCGAAAATGCAAACCCCTATTGCTATTCATCCTCTTTGTTTGCACAAACACGGATCTACATTTCGATCTTCTTCCTTTGTTCTTCACACAAGCACCGTTAGCAACTCTTATTCGATCTGTTCTTCGTGCAAGAATGCAGCTCAGCTGTGGTCTTTCTTCTTCGTTCTTCTGTTCTTTGCGTACCAACGCCAGTAGCAACTCTTTCTTCTTTGTTGTGCGGACAACACTAGTAGCAAGCTGGTTTTCATCCTCTTCTTCTTCCTCACATGAATTGTAGTAGATTGTACCAGCACGCATTCTTCTTTATTCGCCCTTCCTCTATTCGTCCAAATCCTAGCAGCTTCTTTTTCCTCGCTCAAGAACAAACTAGCACGCGTTCTTCTTCTTCGCTGCGCAGATCCCACATGTTGCGTTCTTCTTCTTCGTCTTGCGCTGAAAACACACCAACACGCGTTCTTCTTCTTATTCCTCACTCAAGAACGCACCAGCACCAAATTTTTTTAGAACTGCAGGTTTTTCCTTCTTCTTTGCGTGGATAGCACAGATTTGGCATTCCCCTTCTTCTCCTTTACACAGATTGCACAGATCGCTGGTTCTTCTTCGCTTCAATCTTCTTCCTTTCATTCCTTACGCTAAAATGCACAACCTGTGCATTTCCCCCCTTTTTCTCTTTGTTTATTTGTTCTTTCCTTTTCAAACTTCATAGAAATGCCTGGTTTTTGTTTTTTTGGTTTTTTGTTTCAAGGTTTGAGTAAAGAAAGAAAGAAAAGAAAGAAGAGAAATATAATAAGAATCTTTTTTTTTCTTTTCGCCAAATTCACGCATTTGAAACTTCACGGATTTCTTGTTATTTTTGGGTTTCTATTATATATATTTTAATTTATTATTATTATTATTATTTAGTATTAGTATTTTACTTATTTATTATATATATTTAAGTCTCTGAAGTGACGTGCACGCATTATATAATTTTGAGGTATTACACACTTGGTCTTATGAATCCTTTTTCTCGGAGCTTGTCCATCTGAGTTTTTAACTCAATCAACTCTACCGGTGTCATCCGATAGGAAAGAATGGTTATGGGATCAATTACAGGGTGAAATTCAATCTTGAATTCCACTTCTCTAGCCGATAGTAGTCCTGATAAGTCATCTAGAAACATATCTGTAAAATCTCAAACTACCTTTAAGTATCGAATTGCCTTCTGTTCTTTAGTATCCTCCTTTAAGAACTTATTAAAATCCTCTTCCCACCTTAAGTGGTTCAACATTGCTATCATCAGGCTTTTAGGTAACCGCTACATATCACCATTAATTCTAAAAGTATCTCTCAAGGGCAATGTTATTATTACTCTCCTTTTTGGACAATCTATCTGTGTCTGATATTGGGTTAACCAGTTCATCCCCAATATTACATCATATCCATAAAATGGAAATACACAGAGGTCGAATGAAATTAGCTTATCTCCAAATCTAAGGTCACAACTACACTTTCTTTTGGAGGTAACAGTAGTTACAACGGGTGTGGATACATTTAATGTCATAAATAAGGTATTTGTTCTTAGTTGTAACCTATCTACTAATTGTTCAACAACAAAATATTTGGTAGCTGTTGGGATCACTGCAAGAGTACAAGATCGCAATAATAATATACAGTTGAATACTAAATACCATCCTAAAGGAACGATTGATGGCTAATAATCCTAAATCCCAATCTAATATCGGTATCAATTTTATTAAGGCTTAAAATCAAGTTTGGATGCTTTAAACTGAAATCAGATTGAAAACAAACGAGTATTGAATCGAAAACAATATCAATTAAGATTCTAGGATAGTAAAATATCATGTAATTCTCCTTAATTCTTATTTCAATTAATCTAATCCCTAATTCTATAAGTTATAACACTTTTCACTAAGTCTCTCTCTTGATGTGCCTTAATATCTATTAGTTACATTCCCTATTACCCTCTCCCAAGGCGTATAGTTAACAAACTAATGCAACAAACTCAGAACACACATGTAACCTCTTATAGAATCAACAACCTCCCAGTCAATTGATTGTTTTAGCTCTATATTTTGATTATCCAGCCATTAAACCTCTTTTTTAAGTTAGTTTAATAGTCTTAGATAATTAATCTATAGCCAATAAATAAAAAGCATTAAATATACAAAGTATAAAACAAAACCTTAAAATAGATTAAGCAAAATAAAGAATCAAGGGTTCCTACAATCTAAATTACATCCAAACTTGATTTTGGATGTATAAAATAAAACCTTCATACACACACACACATATATGCATATACAATTAAAATCTCATTTTTTTCCACTTGCTCTGCTCCCATGTACAACATGCTCCTTTATTTTTTTAATTTTTTATTATTTTTTCTTTTCACTTATTTCTTATACTATACACATCAATAAATATTAATTTTATGTAAAATATCACTTTATTATTTTTTTCAATAAATAGTTTAATTTAGTTAATTTATACACATAACATGTATTTTTAATACAGGTGTGTAATTAACACATGTACAAGCATAGTTCGTAAAAATATATGTATTTATATATATTTACTTTTATTTAAATTAATGTACGAGTAAAATTAAAATAGGAGGTGTACAAATTTTTTCAACTTAAGGAATTTCGTCTTCGAAATTTAAATTAAAGGAACATACGTTAAGTAGTGAAAAGATCTGAAAATTGCTCTCGCATTTTATCTTCACACTCTCAGGTTTACTCCTCATTATCATGGAATTGTCATTTGACTCTAACTAATGGAATTTCTTTGTTCCGTAGCTTTTTTATTCTTCTGGCTATGATCTGAATAGGTTTTTCTCCCCAACTTTTATCTGTGTTAAATCTAAAACATGTGTCGGATCTAGATGACACTTTCTTAACATAGATACATGAAACACATTATGAAAATCAGCCAACTGGAGAGGTAGAGCAAGTCTGTACACAACTAGACCAATCCTTTCAACAATCTCGAATGGTCCTACAAATCATGGAGCTAATTTCCTTTCATTCTAAATCTCATATGACCTTTTTGAGGGGAAACCTTCAACAGTACTCAATCACCCATTGCAAATTCTAGAGGTCTATGTCGATTATTAAAATAAATCTTTTGATGATCTTGGGGTCTCTTTAAATTTTGTCTAATTTGTTTAATCTTTTCTGTGTGATCTATAATAACTTCTGGTCCCACCAACTATGATTCTCCAACTTCATACTAGCAAGTTAAAGATTTGCACGGTCGATCATATAAAGCCTCATACGATGTCATGCCAATACTAGCCTGATAGTTGTTATTATAGGCAAACTCACACAAAGATAAATATTGACTCCAAGTCCCACCAAACTCCAATATACACAATGTGAGCATATCCTCTAACATCTGAATCACCCTCTCAGTCTGACTATCAGTCTATCGGTGAAATGTTGTACTGAGACGGAGATGGGTACCAAATCGAGAATACATAACCTACCAAAATCTCAATGTAAACCTCGAATCTCTATCTGACACAATAGACACAAACACCTATGCAATCTCACAATTTCTCAAACATACAATCTGCTCAATTAGTATATCGAGTCTTTGGTGGTCATCAGAAGAAAATGTGCATCAACAAAATGATTGTCCTTCATTTCCTCACATAGTACTAGCTCTAATGCAAACCTCAACAACTTAATGAATTTGGCTTCATACTTAGCCATTATCATGTTTTATTAAGTCAACATGATGAAATATGAGTGAAAATGTCTCATGGTGGTTGATGAGAAGAACTTATAATAAAACATTTCCATGAACTTCATCCAACTAATATGTGATACATCTGTGTTAGGGTTTGTTTTTATTATCCTCCACTTGTGTTGAGTTGCTCTAATAAATTGATGTGTTGTTAGTGTTACCTTTCTGCAACCACTGACCCCTAGAACCTCCAAATGCTCCTCTATCTCGTAGAGCCGAAAATTTGCGACTTGTGGTCAGGTTTACCCTTTAACTTAATCAAATGAAGCTTTTGAAACTCCATTATTAGAGCTATTTATTCCTTTTCCTTGGGATCACGTACCCCATGGTAAGTTAGAACATTTGGTAGAGGTCCTATTGTTGTTTCTCTATCTGAGCCTAGGGCTAAATCTAAATATGTAACTATGGAACCTTCTGCATCTACATCTGGAAGTAAGCCATAATGACCTACTTAGTAACCTTCTCGATGATTCCAATCAACAACTCAGTCATCAACTTTGCCCCAGTTTATGCCTCTATTGTAGGATCTATCTATGGTGGTACCTTTGCCTATTCAACCTATCCAACCTCGACCAATTTGAGTACACTCCTTTTGGTTGTTAGCATTTTACAAAAAAATAAAAAATAAAAATAAAATTTCCAAACCAATATCTTCATATTTCTTTTCTTTTTTTAATGTTTTGAGTCTTAGTGACTCTAAATTTTAGTCTCTAAGTTGTTGATATCCATGTGATATCTAAGTTTATCCTTTTAAGTAACTTTCAAGGGTTTTTCTTTTTTTTCTTGTTTCCTTTGATATTTCTAGGTACAAGGTTGTGGGTATATCACGGTTCTCGTGAGAATAAAGCAAAAATAATATAAAAATTATAATATTTAGCATACAGTCAATCAAATGAGAACAAAACATACGAGCATACGCTAGCATAGAGAAACTCCTAAACTTTCATCACCATCAAGTTCGAACATCTCATACCACCCCTACCCAACGACATGGACTTCTCCTTGGGAATCTCACTACACCCAAACAATTGTGCAAATGTCCTAGTAATTAATGCCTCTCAAGCTCTCACTATCCTCAATGGTCCCAAACCAACTGAGAATAGAGCATTAAACTCTTCCAAAGTCATCGACTATTTACCAAACATAACCCATTATTCTCCAAGTTTAGAATTCTTATGTGTCTCATATTAAATAGGAACTAGAGATATAGGCTCATCCATATCTTGTGTCATGACCAATCAAGTTTTTTTATTATTTTTCAGACATTTTAGTCTCTAACTTATGTCCTTGAGGCTTTTAGTTTCATGATCCATTGTGTCATTCTTGGCAATAACCGACACTCTACCTGGGTTTCTTTCCTAGGCCTCAAACCTAGTTCTTGAAGTTTCTTCGCTAGACTTACTATTTAGGCTCTAATACCAACTTCGTAACACCCCAGCTTTTGACAACTCCTACACCAAGGCTAAGTTATGAAATTTGTTATGAACTACAAGCTCTACTATGGGGATATTGCCCCTAATTAGAAACCTAAAGGTTTGAGATTTTTCTCATAAGGCTTTGTTACATTGAAGACACATGGTCGCACTAATAGTTTAAGCATCACTCCACTTTACAGGTGATATGGGATAAATATATATTTTATAAGATTAAATAGGTTATTGTTTTATTGGACACACACACACACACACATATATATATATATATATATATATATATATTACATCACTTGTGTAGTGGAGTGATGTCTGGGCTATTATTGTGAGTATGTGTCTTTTAATGTGACGAGGCTTTTCAAAAAAACCTTAGACCTTTGGGTGTCTACTTGAGGACAACATCATCATATAAGATCTCGAAGTTCATTATAAAAATGTAATCGGGTGCCAACTTGATTTTAAAATACATTTTATTTTACAAAAATGGGGTACATCAAGATAAGAGATGCTACATTTATCAAAAATATCACATCACATGTAGAATTATAGACCTCGTTCCTCCAACCATTGTGTATGAAACATAGTTAGAAATTCCAATTGATCCATTAGAAAAATAATGAGTCAAATTCAAAGATTAGTAAACCATAACCACTTTATATGAGATCATATAATATTACAACCAAATGAGGTCCCATTCTAAACTATACAAAGCTCAACAATTACCAATTAAACATATATAAATATAACAGATTATGTACTAAAGGATATCATTCCAATAAGATGGTTTCATGAATATTCAATCAAAATAATTTATAATCCAAAACCAAAATAAAGCAATAAGATAGAGCTATGACATCAATAAATTGTAAAGGTAACAATAAACAAACTAAAAGTCTCATAGAATTCCTACAAGCTTATCACTCTAACCTTAATCATGTGTCCCTAACGAACCCATTAGTGAGGGAATCTACTAGAAAGTTCTTCTATGGATTCTAGTGTAGCATACGTCAAAATGTACTTGAAAAGAAATAAAAGGGTGAACTCACAAGAGCCTAATTGATTATCTAAAACGCCTTACAAGTATTATACCAACCAAAACAACTAATATGCAAGCACTTACAGTACATAAGATTTTTCAAGAAGTTACTTGTTTGAGGCTAACATTAAGACTAAAAGGACTATTTCTAATATTTCATTTTCTTGAATACAACATCTATCAATTTAGGATTATGTCTAAGGATACCTCCTAAGTTGGGGACCAACCATCAAAGACAAATTCTCGAAAATGGGATCAACAGTCAAGGACACCCCCTAAGGTGGGAGTAAGACGTACGAGTAAACCTAGGACAAACTCAGTTGTTGATCATACTCAAAAGTAATGTCTTACTAGTTCATTATCCTAAGGTCCAGCTTTTCTAGCTTTGGATTCTACCCATGCTATGCTAAGCCTTTTCATATGTGAAAAATACCCATGGGGATCAAATACGAATACTTAGCGTTGATACGTTGTTTTGCTCTTGTGGATCTTCTTTTAGTATATCGTCCCAAAAGAAACCTACTTCTAAGGTATAAAATCACATGCATTACAACATACATCGAATATAACGTTAACATGAATTTATGGACAAAATCCAACATTCATCATTCATGTGTCAATGATCATTAATATAACCGACATGCTTAATCATTGCATAGTATCGGTATCAAAAGAATCATGCTCAAAAATGCATTGCACACTACATGGCCCTAAAGCACAAATCATCACATAAAATAAAACATATAGGTGGCACACTAACAAAATCCTTGTATATCAGCCGTAATCTCAAAAAATAACCACATTCATTTTTTGAAACCAACATAATACAGGTGAAAGTAGGAAACCACTTCCGCCTAGTATTTTTTTTCTTAGTTTTCTTGATTTTTGTACAACGGTTCTTGGTTCTTTGAATTTTTTACCTAAAGAAATAAAAATATTAATTTTAGTATTTCATGATATGCATTATGATTATTATGTCTCAACTTATGTAATTTAACTAATGATAGCCAACTTTACAAAATAGTGAATTATTTTATTGTTTCTATTGCATCCTTTATCCATTTTTAGCCTCTTTCCGCATGTTGGACTTGGCCAACACTTTTTTTTTACCTTGAAAAGTCATGATTTATGATTTTTTTTAATGGACATTCTAAGTGTGTTTAAGATCCCTAGATGTTCAATCATGTACAACATGCATATGTTGCATGAAATTGAGACAAAACCCTACACCTATGCACATAATTTTGTTGCTTTGTGTGCATTAACATCTAAGGCTAGACCTAAGCCCTTTGGCATATCCAAACCCTAATTTGCGATGAGTAACCAAGCGGGTATGAAAATGTGCATGAAATGATGCACAACCTTCAACTATAGTTATTTTACACCAAATGCATGCATGGATATTGCATGCATAATCTACATACCTTATAATATATACCCTAAACTAAACATTACCTAAAATCTAACCATGTCTCTAATAACCTAAGATACATAGATATTTAAAAAAATGAAGAGAAAAGGTTAGAAGGTTATACCTTCTACAACCCACACAAACTCCCTTGAACAATCCCTCATCCAGTGCTTGCTTGGGATGTTTTCCCAAAGCTATGGGGGACAATTTATGTGTATGTTTCTTAGGATTCTAATGGATTATTTGTGGTCTCAAAAGGGATGAAACTCAGAGTTTTGGTTGTAGGTTTTCTAGGCTTAAAATGAGATGGAAAACAAGAAAGAAATTAATGGTGGGTGAAGGCATGTATATATGAAGCCTTTTTTTAGTGATGTTTAGAAAGGTTCCGCTTAGCCTTGTAGAAACCTTTTGGGATGAATATTTGCTGATCTTCTCTGAGTTTTTTTTGGATCTAAAGGTGGCTGATAAATGATGGTTTAAGGGCTAGTTTGACAAATGAAATCAAAAGAAGGGATGAACCACACTTGTAGATAGGGTGTAAACAGAACGTTTTTATGCACTTTTGTGTGATGTTTGGTTGGCTCTATGGGTATGTATTAGGCTGATTTTCTCTTTGATTTCTTATCGAAAGCTTGGCTAGAATTTGAAGATTCTATGGCTAGTTTACAAGAGAGAAGAAGAGCAAAAGCATAGAGATGGTTATCACATTGATGATGTTTCATCGATTAACAATGGTGGTATAAAGGTGTTTTTCTTCATTGTTTGTGTGGGTTTTCACAAGCTTTATTGGCTAGATAGTTTCAGCAATGGTCATCAAGGCGAGGCATAAAATGAGTAAGAAGTTGACTTATTAGGCTTGGTACTCACTTGACAATTAAAATTTCCCTGTGGAACACCATATTGTTGTTTAGCTTATATGGGATGTGAAATTATGATGTTTTGATGTAGTTTAAGTGTGGTTTTTCCTTCAAACCCGATTAGGTTATGGGTTATCATGGACTCAAGTTGACAATTAATGAGAATACAAGAGTATAAAGTTTTCCAAGATTGTGGGCCCTTGACATATGTGATTAGGGTTGACAAACCATGAATTAACAATTAATTTGTCGGAAAAACCAAACCTTAGGATTTTTGCGTGTGGGATGTGATTTCATGATGATCATGATCTTATCTTGTTTGTTATGTTTTCAACTTCAATTTGAACTTTAGATTATTCCACAAGTCATCCCATTATGGTTAGGATAGGATAGAATTTGGTATCCTTAATGATTGGTGAGATTATCACATGGAGATCCTTAGTTGACTAGGCGTGTTTTACATATTCTTTAGTTTATAAGTCTTATTTGGATAGGAGTCTTTAATTGTGGTGCTACCTAGGGATGATTTTATAGTCTATCAACAAGTTAACTAAGTGAAATTTGTCCTACTTTAAATGCCACAAATCCTTCTCTTATTGAGCAAGATTCAAGCTCTCAAATGCTCACATTGGCATTATCTACACTATTGATTCATCACTTTTCTAATGCATGTTTTGAGATCTACCTAATGACCCAAAATCTAATTTTAGCCATCATTCAGTCTCTTAATTTGAGTGTGTGAGTTGAAAAGTGTATGCTAGGGGTGTTCATCAACCCAACCAACCCGCCCAACCCCAACCTTTTGGGTTGGTTTGCGTTGGGTTGCATTAGTTATTTAGGTTGGGTTGGGTTTTAAAATGCTTAACCCGAAGGGTTTGGGCTGGGTTGCGGGTTGAATACTTAAAAACCCGAACGAAACCGACCCAACCCAATCTTATTTATTATTCTTTTTTAATTATAAATGCTTTTAAAAATAAATGAAATAAGTTTTTGAAATATTTTTATTATACATAAATGATAAACTTATAAGTAACTATTTAAATTGATATGATTATTTATGTTATATCAAATCTTCTTTCTATATAAATACCATCCATTATTTTCAAAAACTAATAATAATTATTTTTCTTTCTACAAAATCATCTATTTCATATTAGAAGAATTTCAATTTGAAAGATTACATCATTAAGTTTTACTAATGTTAAATTTATGTAAATCAAAGTAATAAGAAGATTTCAAAAATAATATTATTTTTATATGTATAATGAGTTAACTATAAAATATAATTAAAAATAAATATACAGAAAAATTTTAATTTAATAGTTCTTTTGTAACGAAAACATTAAAATATAATAAAAAAACATTGAATTTGAGTCAACCCGACAAACCGACCCAACCCAAACTGAACCCGAACTGTTTGGGTTGGGTTGGGTTAGGTTTAATCATAGATTGGTTTGGGTTGGATTTGAACTTTTCCAACCCTAACTGTTTGGGTTGGGTTGTAGGTTTACACTAAACCTGACCCAACCCAACCCACGAACACCCCTAGTGTATGCACCATTGCCTGACACTTGTCAACATATGTGGCATACAATGTACACATGGCACCATCTCGACATGTCACATTGTAATACCCTAAGATTTTATTTGGCAATTAGATCAAATAAATGTAAAATAAAATAACACTGAAATATGTATAGAATTTTGTTCTGGTCACCATAGTACTGCATATCACTATCGCAGTAATGCGTGGAATGTCCAATAGAACCAACATGTGCATTGTGCACTGGTTACCACAATACTATCATTCTCTACCGCAATAATATGTAAAACATGCACTAAAACCATTATCTAAAGTTTTCAAACGCGTGAGCTTATTCCAAACCGTCACATACTAAAACTTTGCACCTAAGAAACAATCAAAATAGAAGGAAGTGGGATTAGGAAGGAACTATACCAAGGAAACAATACAAAGGATTCCTAAACCTATCTAAACTAACCCTAGTTTTATAAACACTTAAAATGGGCATCTTCTATTCTCACTCTCATGCAAACATGAGATTTACTTCCTTTTCTTTCTTCTCCCAGCTATCTTCTTGTTCTTCTCTCGTTCCCTAGTCATCCCACACAGCAACCCTAGCAATAAGTGAAGAACAAACCCAGGAAATTGCATAACAGTGGGATTTTAGACCATAGGACCTTCTTCAGAACGTTCTACAAGGTAAAACCAACCCCTATTTGATTAATCAAATCTTGTTCTTCATCTTTTCGATATTAGAATCTCCAATAACAACTTCTAAAGTTTTGGTTCACTTCCATCATCAAAGCAAAACCCTAGAAGGATTCAAGAAGTTCTTTTCGAGCAACCGAGGGATTTGACTAACCAAAAGAAGGTATAAAGACTCTATCTAGTCTCAATGCATAATTCATGGTCTATAGTTTAAGGTATTAGGATGCCATGAACATTGAAAAACAAGTAAATGAGAGAAACATACATGAAAGTCTATTTTTCGTGTTGATTACCATGGTACTAATCTCCATCACTACAATACTACACTCGTTTCTTCCTCTATTTTTTGAAACTTTGCTCTGGTTACCATGGTACCCTACTGCAATACTATACTGTTCCTCTTTCATTGCATCGCGGTACCCTACCTTAGTACCCTACTGCGGTACTGTTGTTTTCCTTCTTTGTTTCTGTATTTCATAGTTTGGTTATCGTAGTACTCTACCACGATATTGTGGTGTTTTGTCTACAATTCAGTCTGGTTATTCAGGTACTCTACGCGATACTATAACAGATCTTGATTAATTCACTCTGGTTACTATGGTACTCTACCGTGGTAATGCATCTGTCTTCCTTTCTCATTTCTTGTTTACACGTTATGGTTAGTGTAGTACTCCTTCCTTCTACTACAGTACACAGAAGCAAGACTACACTTAGACTCATCTAGTATGGTATCCTTGCACATTATAGGCCTTATTAGACAGAGAATTATTAGAATATGATTTAAAAGTATTATAAACACATTAATCACGAAGAATAATGAATTGATTCTTAATCTTTAAGGTTGAAGAAGGCTTGGAATAACGGTACATGAATTAGAAGGAACTGAGAGTTAAGGTGGACATGATTTCTGAACTTTAAGTTATTATTTGGATTTTAATAAAGTATACATGTATGCTTGTTAGCTTAGGAATATGCTTTGAATTAAATATGCATGTTGATGGTTGGATTCTGTAATCACCCTAGGTCTTATAATGTGTCCACGTCAACATGAATTTTTGAAAATTTAAAATAAATATAAAAATGATTGAAAACTTGTTTTTAACGATCATCGTATGATATTTAATCAAGATAAAATTTATTAAAACATTCGGATAGTTAGAAACATGCGAAAAAGAGCGTTAAAAAATAAGGAATCACACTGCCGACCGCGGTCCGTCTGATGCTGACCGCAGTCCGTGGTGAGAAAAACCTAGAAAAGTGCAAACAACACTGTGGACCGCGGTCCTTATGGGAAGACCGCGGTCATCAGTGGAAAAGTGCAGAAACTAGAAACTAGGTCACATCGGTGACCGCGGTCCGTAAAGTGCTGACCGCCGTCCATAAAGGGGTGACCGCGGTCCATAAAGTGCTGACCGCGGTCCATAAAGTGCTAACCGCGGTCCATGAAGAAAAATCTGTCCAATGACCGAGGTTTGTCTAACGACGACCACGGTCCGTGTGCGAGCTATATATATGTTTCAAGCTTAGATTTTCTCATTTTTCACTGAAACGATCCGGGATTTGGAGAGGTGCGACAGGGGCGATTCAAGGGTGAGTTTTCTGATTTTCCTTGAGTTTCCTTTAAGATTTAATCTCATAAATGAGTAGTTATCAATAGCTAGTGAATCAAAGTGATGAAGATCCGTTTATGAACCTTGTGTTGAGGATTTAATGGCTAAAAATCAAGCCAAATTTGATGAACTGTCGTTCTTTTCCTTGTATGTGTGTTTGGACACCAAAATGGATGATTTATCATGGTTATTTGGTTGTGGAAATGAAGGAGTTGATTTCATTGAAAGGGAATCCCGTTTTTAAGGCTTGATCAAGGGGTTTTGATGAATAAACAATGTGAACAACCATTCTTTAATTGGTTTATGTGTTTAAATGATTGTTGGGTGTCCAATACACTAGATTTAAGTGTTAAACTGGAATGGAACTCACAAGTATGGTGTACATGGGTGAAATCCCACTATTGGGTGAGAAATGTGTGTGTAGACCTTGGTTCACACCGTACTGAGCGCAGTCTATCGACTTGGATGTCGTTTTGGAGTGTTTTGGGTACACTCTAAAGCACTGAGTGATAACAGACCCTTAGGGTCGAGTTAGATGTGCATTATAGGCCCAAAATAATGTATCATTACCATCTAATGATGCAGATTGACGATATTGGACTGCTGAGCAAGGGGTGACGATCCAGCGGCATTTCAGCGGGTACAGGTGGGGTTGATTATCTCTTCCTCACTCTTTAGTATTATGCAGACATAGGATACGGAATATGATCTATGTTTAAATTCTTGTACTTAGTATCATGCTAGGAATGTATGCCTTAGGTGGATTGATTAACATGATATCCTAATGTCTGGTTACTCGCTTTCTAGTATTAGGATATTATGATCAGCTTGGTGTTTATTTGTTTTCTTTGCTTAGGTTAGCATCTTGAATAATCATGTTTGTATGTTGTGTAGAATGAAAACCATGATTGTGAAACTAAAGAACATTAAAGGTTTATTAAGAACTCCACGTACCGGCGCGATGGACGGGCACTGGTGGCACATCGCATTGAGGTTCTCCGGATGTCCCAGGACGTCATCATGGGTATCCCCAACTAGGCCAAACTACGAGCGGCCGTATGAGACCCTCGAATTTGGAAAGTCATGAAGATTTTTCTCTTGGTTTCAGTATCTTCTTAGGTCGTGGTCTCAGAGGTAGACTTCTGTGTTATAAAGATGTCGCGCCTGATTGTGTTAAGGACCACAACTGGGATATCGAGAGTGGTTCACTCTTTCAGTAAATTCCTGATATCAGATGGTAAATTCCTGATATTAGAGCGCAACGAATAAACTGACTAAGTGTTTGAAACGCCCCTAATGATTTGAAACTGTTTGCATGTTTCGTATGCTCGTTTGTATAATGTTATTGATGTATAGGGGAGATCCACTAGGCTTTCGAGCTCACCCCATTTTTATTTTACAAGTACTCATGAGCGCAGCGCTCAGTGAGGATGCAGACCAGAGACTGGAGGATGTTTAGAGAGAGAGTGATATTTTTTGTTAAACTATCTCTCTGTTTTTGTACAGTTTTTACGATGTATATGTTGAACATGGGCCAGAGGGCCATGTATCATATTTTTGTATATGTATATATAGACCTGTTTTACCATCTTAAACACTATTTTTATCATGATTGATAAATTGATGATTTTAGATATGGTACGCTATACAGTGTTCGATGATTTAGAAAGATTTGATCCGAAAAGTGTTTCCGCTACTATTATCTTGATTTTCAGTATAAATATGATTTTGAACATCCGGTGAATCTGATTTGAAATTAAAATGCTTAGTGAAGCATTGATAAAATGATTATTTGACATTAAGAAATGATTTAAACCTCGTGTATAGAGGTAGAAAGATAGATGATGATATCTGTCGCACACCCGGGGCCTCGGCGGACCACGAGCCGAACTTGGAGCCGGGCGACGCCCGACGACGGGGCCTCAGATTGACAGACATGACGTCCGGTCCGAGGGTCGGGGTGTGACAGATTCACATAATTAATGAATGTTGATGCATGATATCATGACTAATGATATATGAATGATCTATTAACATGCCCCTAATAGAAATAGAATGATGATTATCACATGGATAATGCTTACATGTACTTTTTCTAATTTATATTTCTGATTTAATACACTATTGTATGATTTTCCATTAAAGAAAGATTAATAAAGATCATAACCACATACCAGTGTGATGATGTACTAATATACGTATCATTGCGAGTGTTCCAACCTAAACCCAGCTTGCCAAGTATTTATTTACTTGATTAATTTGAAATTGAGAGTCCAAATTAACCCCACTTCCCGAATTAATGAATTGGGAGTTTGAATTGACCCCACTTCATAAATGAGATAGATTTGAGTGTCTAGATTGACCTCTCTCCCCAAGTGTGGAATAATGAGATGGATTTCTTTCAGTCTTAACGTCAATTGATAACAACAAACTGTTTGAATCACCTAATCAATGAAAGTGTTTGACATGTATGTTTTATTTCATCAAAATAATAATTTAAATATTTGGGATAATCCACTGGGCTCTTGAAACTCATCCCTTCTTTTCTAATATTGCAGGAAACCAGTGATCAGAGGCTGCGTGGATAATGAAAAATCTTCTTTATTATTTAGAGTTTAATTTTTCAGTTTCATAATTTTATTTTACGTCGAACATGTTGACCCTAATTTGTCCCTTGTGAGCTTTAGAGTTGTTTATTTGATTTAATTTAAAGATCATTGTATACCTTGGGTTTTAATATTGGAGGATATTTCAAATTTTGTTCGACTTATTTCACTAAAAAGAATTCAAAGTATTTTACGAAAATCTAAAATCTGTGTGAGCTGTTATGACCAGAAAGTTTCATAGAGTTGGGAGACAGATAAAGAAAAAGAAAGAAAAGAGATAAGTGTTGTCCTGTCTCTCGAGTGACCTTGATATTATGATTATGTTTTACACGTGACGT
>JAJIYU010001296.1:0-37248 GCA_030144865.1 Tinospora cordifolia | reverse complement strand
TGTGTGTGTGTGTGTTTGACCAATGAAATTTTGGTCTTTTGACTTATATTAATAACCACTCACCTTATCTTGTCATTTTTCTATCTTAATAACCAGCTACATCATATTTACCTTTATATTATATCTTATTTGTTTGCTCAAAATCATATCACCCATATACATTAATGAAATTTTAACTATGTAAAATGTACTTACACCTCATTTAATATATATATATTTTCATTATTTATACTGTAGCTAAATTATTATTATTATCATTAAATTATCCAAATTTATTTTATTTTCTAAACCTCGTTATAAATTACATTTTACAAATAATTTAGTTTAACTAATTTATACATGTAACTTGTATTATTAATACCTGTGTGTAATTAACACGTATGTACACGAGTAGTCTATACAAATATGTGTATTTATACACATTTACCTTTAATTAAATTAATTTATGGGTCATAATAATTACGGTTTGTTACAGTCCATGCTACCCAAGCTACCCTAGGACATTCCCTTGGCCCTTGGAAAAAAACTGTAAATACACCCCTAAGTTGCACACAATCCCTTATTCCAAGAACAATATTGTGCTTCCAAACTTCTTCTTCTTCTTCTTTTCGTTTCGTTTTCTTTTGTGCAAAGGTGAGAGACTTTTAGTTCCAACATTTAGTGATTAGTAAAGAGTTGTTTTGCTAAGATTCAAAAGAGCTAAGGCGAAGGGAACCTCTGCTGAAATTTGGGAAAAACATCTCATCTAAGGTGGAAGTTGCTTTCTTAAACACTCTTTTCATATTTGAGCCATTCGCATGTTCATTCTTGTGTGACGTTTTTGTGTTTTTTCTTAAAATCATAATACACTTTTCACTTCTATTTTTCAGTATTTGTATATGTTTCAGTTTTGATGAATATTCAAGATCATGCATTTATGATGTTTATATCATGTTAGTATCATGTTTAAGAGTTATTCTTAAGTTTGGTGCATGATATTAAATGGTGAGTGAATTGTTTTACAATTTATTAAATTCTAAAATTTATTTTCTACTTGTTCTTATATTCTAAAATTTTATTTATATTTTATTAATATGGGATTTAAGATGAGAAGATGGTGATACAAACCACGTACCATCATAGTAGACACATGGTTGCTATGAGTGTTCTCTTCTTATGATTAGTTCATAAGGTTTGTAATACCTAAGTGATTGGTTGGTGAGTTAGAGTTCCTAAGTCCAAAGTCTAATGAAATAGACTAAGAAATGTCATATTTCACTTTAAGGAGTTACTTAGTTGAGAACATCAAGGGTTAAAAAACTCTTTTGGTCTAAATTACAACTTTACACAATTTTGATGCTTAAAACGCTTAATTTTTAAAAGTGTTTGAATTATGGACGTGTTAGTGATTTGAATATGAAAATGGTTATTTAAGATCCATTGAGCTTAGTGCTCACCTTTCTTTTAACATTTTTTAAGAAATTGAATATGCAAGGACTTAAGACATCTCCTTTGATTTCATTTAGAAATTTCTATGTAGGACATGTTTGCCCAGTTTTGTTATGAATTCTGTTGTAATTGTTTTTAATTAAAAGTTATGTACTTTTCTCTTTATGAATTAATAAAGATTAGAATTTCCTTTTATCACTTATTGTGTGGCCTTGTTTAGGTTTTATACTAAGGCATGGGATATTGAGAATGGAAAGTTAGGTGTGCATCACTTATAAAGTAACACCAGACGTGGCCCGCCTTATGGTTAAGTCTAGTGTTTCAACATTGGTTAAGTCCAAATACCCATAGTGAAGAATACAAGGGTTGGGGCTTGTAATGCACCGGGTCCCACTACGTGATGATATTGTCCCCCGTTAGACACGTTTCTACATGGGGGTTTTGTTCTTGGAGAGATGTTTCCCAACCAAAAGCCTTGTCATTACTGACCACCTGGGTATGCACTTATAGCCCAATTTCAACTCTGAGGTTCAACCGATGTAGGATTATTACATCTACCATCTTTGTAAAACCTCGACTCCCGTATACTTTTACTATGAGTGTTTGGACTTAACCACTGTTGAAACAGTTGTTTTAACAGTGGACTTAACCATAAGGCGGGCTAGGTCCGGTGTTACTTGGACTTAACCATAAGGCGGGCTAGGTCCGGTGTTACTTTATAAGTGACGCACACTTGACTTTCTATTCCCAATATTCCATACCTTAATATAAAAAACTAAACAAGGCCACATAATAAGAGATAAAAGGAAAATTTAATCTTTATTAATTCATAAAGAGAAAAGTACATAACTTTGAATTAAAAACACTTACAACAGAATTCATAACAAAACTGAGCAAACATGCCTTACATAAAAATTTCAAAATTAAAAGAGATGCCCCAAGTCCTTGCATATTCAATTTCCTGAAAAATGTTAAAGGAAGGATGAACACTAAGCTCAGTTGATCTTAAACAACCATTTTCATATCCAAATTACTAACACATCCATAATTCAAACACTTTAAAAAATTAGGCGTTTCAAGCATAAAAATTGTGTAAAGTTGTAACTTAGACCAAAAGAGTTTTCAACCCTTGATGTTCTCAACTAAGTGACTCCTTAGAGTAAAATATGACATTTCTTGTCTATTTCATTGGGCTTTAGACTTTGGGACTATAACCCACCAACCAATCACTTATGTATTATAAACCTAATGAACTAATTATAAGAAGAGAACACCCATAACAACCATGTATCTACTATGATGGTACGTGGTTTGTATCACCATCTTCTCGTCTTAAATCTCATATTAATGAAATATAATAAAATTTTAGAATATAAGAACAAGCTGAAAATAAATTTTAGAATTTAATAAATTGTAAAATAATTCACTCACCATTCAATATCATGCACCAAACTTTAGAATAACTTTTAAACATGACACTAACATGATATGAACATCATAAATGCATGATCTTGAATATTCATCAAAACTGAAACATATACAAATATTGAAAAATAGAAGTGAAAACATGTATTATGATTTTAAGAAAAAACACAAAAACGTCACACAAGAATGAACATGCTAATGGCTCAAATATGAAAAGAGTCTTTAAGAAAACAACTTCTACCTTAGATGAAACTTTTTCTCCAAATTTCAGCAGAGGTTCCCTTTACTTTAGCACTTTCAAATCTTAGCAAAACAACTTGCTACTAATCACTAAATGCTGGAACTAAAAGTCTCTCACCTTTCCACAAAAGAAAACGAAAAGAAAAGAAGAAGAAGTTTGAGAGCCCAATAGTGAGGAATCTCTCTTGTTCTTGGAATGAGGGATTGTGTGCAACTTAGAGGGATATTTGTAGTTTTCTCCAAGGGCCAAGGGGGATGTCCTAGGGTAGCTTGGACAGCATGGGCATCTTTTCACTTTAGAGCAAGTTTCCAAATACTAAAAGAGAGACATGGTAAGTAAATTCATGGATCACCAATCTTGCCTATTTTCTTATGGCACCAAGGAATATTCTCTAGCGTCTTTTCTAATTCAAATTCAGAGAATATCTTCATTCCAGGACCCTTCCATAACCATTCTGGACGTCCCATAGTGAGAGAGAATATTCTCTTAGAACCTTCTCTTTTGGTTCCCCCGCTTGCTCATCACACAAGCACACACATGGCAATTTTTTCTTTCTTGGACGTCGAGTTTGGTGAGCACACTATCACCACATGAGGGACACCATATCTTAGTCTTAGAAATTGATCTAGGTTCTAGAAAACTTTCTGATTTGAGCTGGACCCATAGATGACACACCAAGTGGGCATATCCCCTAGATTTGGCGCCATGGCTATGTTTCCCTTATACACTTTCTATTTTTGTTTCTTGTGTAGGGGTGATGGCTAGGGTTTGTGAGTGAATTCACATGTGTGCACATGCACACATGTGTGCACACACACATGTGCATGGATGGATCAATTTTGCTTAGGTGAGGCATGGAACACATGATTACTAGCTTGGTGCATAGAATCAATCTTCATGGATTTCTAAATCCTAGGTGGGACATCCCATAAGGATGGAGTACTGAATTATTTGTGTGGCACATTGGATCATGATTTATGGAATCAAAGAAGGGAAGATGTCCCATGGTAGTTGAGTAGGGTGAGGTGCACTCGATCATGGTGTTCCACCAATGTGACTTGCACATGCTTTGGGTGGCTATGCTTTCATGGGTTCACATGAATTTAATAAACTTTAATATCTCTCTAACCACTAGGAATTTAGGTGTATAACCTATAGTTTTGGAGCCATATGATCAAGACACAAATTTTAAGTATAGTTTGGCCCAAGGCGTTTTTCCTTAGAAACCTTCCTTATTTAAAGTCCATTGAGGGGTTTTACCTGAATCTTGGCCAATTGTCCCGATTTTTAGATATGTTGTGTGTCTTGTTAGTTTATGCTATCCCATGAAAATTTTGGGTCATTCTGAATCCTTAAAATACCCTAAATTCTATTTCTTTCCTAATTTAAACCTATGAAGGTGTTTTGGCAAAATGAGAGCCCTGATCTTGACCAATTGATCTAATTTTTAGGTATGTTGTTTAATTGGCCGGTTCAAGTTACTTTGCTTCATTTTAGGTGATTTTGGATTCTCAAAGGTCACTAAATGAGAGTTTTAGAACCTGCCAAATTTCGCGTTGAATGAGCTCGATTTCATTTCGTACCCAAATTTCACTTAATAAACCTTGAATTTCATTTCATTTGCTACAGAGTTTTCAAGGTATTACAACCTACCCTCCCAACAAAAATTTTGTCCTCAGAATTTGCATATAGTTAAAGGATTTCTATTAAAAATGTGTGGATACTTTGTCTTTATTTCACTTTCTAGTTTTCAGGTGGCTTCTTCCACCTTGTGATGTTTCCACAACACTTTCACCAATGGAGTTTTCTTCGTTCTTAGACTCTATACCTTGTAGTTAAGGATTCTGACTGTTGTTTCCTCGTAAGTAGCATCATCTTGGATAGTTATTTCCTCCCAATAGATGATGTGAGGGGTCAGGTTCGTACTTTCTCAACATGGATACATGGAATACGTTATGAGCTGAAGTCATCTAGTTTGGTAAGTCCAACTCATAAGTGCATTCCCCAATCTTTCGAAGTATTTTAAAGGGTCTGACAAACCTAGGAGACAACTTTCCTTTTAATTCGAACCTCTTGATGCCCTTCTGAGGACTAACTCTTGGGAACACTCTGTGTTGTGATCAGTCTCCTCTATATCAGTTTGACTTGGTTGTTCATTTCTTCTGCCAAGTCTAGACCGGTCAACACGTGATCATCTACCTCTACCCAACAAGTAAGCAATCTGTAGGGTTTTCCATAAAGAGCCTCGAATGGAGTCATTTTAATGCTTGCCTGATAACTATTGTTATAGGCAAACTTTGCCAGGTGTAGGTACTTGCTCCATTTCCCCTAGAAGTATAGGACAAAACCTCAACATATCCTCTAAAATCTGGATAATTTTCTCAGACTGTCCATCTGTCTAAGGATGAAATGTTGTACTCATGGTGATCTTCGTACCTAACTCCTTTTATAGACTTTGCCAGAACTGTGAAGTTAAGCAAGAGTCTCTGTCAGACATTATTGATTTAGGCACACCATGAAGCCTCACTATTTCCTTGACGTATAGTTCTCCCAGCTTATTGACTTGGTCTGTGGATCTGATTGGCAAGAAGTGAACACTTTGGTGAGATAATATACAATAACCCAAACAGTATCTTCTCCCTTCTAGTTCCTAGGCAAACCACTGATGAAGTCCATGGCAATGTTATCCCACTTCCATTTAGGGACAGGGAGTGGTTGTAACATCCTAGAGGGTTTCCAGTGCTCTACTTTAACTTATTGGCAAGTTAAGCAATTGGAGACATGCTTAGCCGCGTCTCTTTTCATCCCTTTCCACCAATAAGTCTTTCTGAGGTTTTGGTACATCTTGTCTCCTCCTGGATGCATCGTATATTTGGTTTGATGAGCTTCATCCATGATGACTTTCTTATTCTGCCCATTCTGAGGTAGACAGATCTTCTCCCTGAGTCGTAGGGTATTTTTGGCATCTATCTTGAAATCAGTGTTTAACACCTTCCATCAATCTAGTGAGCCACTTGTCTTGCCTTTGTTCCTTCCTGATCTAGTTTATAAGGTCCGGTTGGCAAGACATGTTATAGAGGTAAGCTTCCTCCTCATTAAGGGTCACTCCCAGCCTAAAGTCCTCAATAAGCTAGTACATCAGGCCCTTTTCCTCTTCATGTTTGTAGAACTTCGTACTCAAGGCATCAGGTACTACGTTGGCCTTCCTTGGATGGTAGTGTAATTGGAAGTCATAATCTTTAAGAAATTCCATCCATCTCCATTGCGTGAGGTTTAACTCCTTTTATGTGTAGATATATTTCAAACTCTTGTGATCTAAAAATAAATCGAACCTTTCACCATAGAGGTAAAGTCTCCATATCTTCAGGGCGAACACTATGACTGCTAATTATAGGTCGTGAGTAGGATAACTACTCTCATGGACCTTCAGTCGTCTCGAAGGATAAGTGATAGCTTGTTTTTCCTGCATTAAGACTGCGCTTAGTCTACCCAGCAAGGCATTAGTATAAAGGGTGTAAGTGACAGAAGGAGGTTGAGTAGTTAACATAGGGGCCATAGTCAATTTCTTCTTCAGTTCTTGGAATGCTTGTTCACACTCCTTATTCCATTTGAACTGAACTCCCTTTTTGGTTAACTTGGTCATAGGTCCTGCCAACTTGGAGAAGTCTTGGATGAACCTTCTGTAGTAGCCAGCAAATCCTAAGAAACTTTTGATTTTCGTCACGGTCCTAGGCTATTTCTAGTTCATGATTGCTTCTACCTTTTTCGGTTCTATAGCAATGCCTTCTGTTGATACAACGTAACCCAAGAACTTGACCATCTTCATCCTGAACTTGCACTTGCTATACTTAGCATATAGCTGGTTTCTCCAGAGGGTCTCCAACACGATCCTCAGGTGTTCTACATGTTCAACCTTAGACTTGGAGTAGATTAGGATGTTATCCACGAATACCACAAATTGGTCAAGGTATTGTCTGAACACTCGATTCATCAAATCCGTGAAAGCTGCTAGGGATTGGTTAAACCAAAGGGCATAACGATGAACTTAAAGTGTCCATATCTGGTTCTAAAGGCCGTCTTGCTGATATCTAACTCCCTAATCCTCAACTAATGATAGCCCGACCTAAGATCAATCTTAGAAAAATGAGTGGTTCATCGTAATTAATATACTAGGTCATCAATCCTAGGCAAAAGATACTTATTTTTTACTGTCGCTTGGTTCAGCTTTCGATAATCAACATATAGTCTCATTGAACCATTTTTCTTTTTTACAAACAATACTAGAGCTCTCCAGGGTGATTCACTTCGCCTGATGAACCCTTTCTTCTTGAGTTTGTCAAGTTGAGCCTTTAACTCAACCAGTACTGTTGGCGCTATTCTATATGGAGGTATCGTTATAGGGTTGGTTCATGGATAAAGTTTAATTTTGAACTCTAACTCTCTAACTGGTGGTAGTCCAAGTAATTATCTGAGAATACATCTTCGTACTCACTAACCACGATTAGGTTTTGTATTCTATTTAGGTTAATTGGCTCTTCTTTAGTGAGTTCCTCGAACTCATTCATCTGCTTCAGACAGTTCAACAAGGCTAACGTTGGACTCCTCGGTAGTTTCTACATATCCCTGTTGATTTTGATAGTTTTCCCAGAAGGTAGGGTTATCGTTACTTGTCTCTTAGGACAATCTATCTGGGCTAGATACTGGTCTAATCAATCCATTCATAGGATTACATCATAGCCATAAAAAGGTAGGGTGTATAGGTCAACTGTTAAAAGTTTGTCCCAGTACCTTAGATCTCAACTACACAATCTTTTTGAAGTCACAGTGCTCCCTATTGGTGTGGACACATTCAAAGTTACAAGCAACGATTTCATCACAAGTTGTAACCTATCAGCTAGTTGTTCAGAGATAATGGATTTTGAGGCACCCAAATCAAATAACAATCTCACAGAAACATTAAACAATAGGAACGTACTTTCTACTGCAAGGACCTGGTCTGCCTGGGCTTCGACATTAAATCGATCCGTCCATGCACATGTGTGTGTGCGCACATGTGAATTGACCTAATTAGAAAGGTTTGAAATCTAAATTGATGCTCATAAAACCCTAGCCATCCTACACCCATAAGAGAGAATAAAAAATGAAAACTTTCCTCTCCTATTTTGGCGCCTAAATTGAGTGATTCTTACATATGGGACGCCACCCTTTGGTTTAAACCAAATTGGAGAGTTTCTTTAAGCTTAGATATAAATATTAGACTATGCTATGGTGTCCCCTCAAAAATGATAGCATACTTACTTGGCTGGACGTCCAAAGAAGAAAGAATTTCATCATACACTAAGAGTGATGCCAAACAAAGAAAATGGACAAACAAAGGAAAGATTCTTGCTCACATGTATTTGCCAAAATAGATTGGAAACTTGCTATGCTTACTAGATCATGTCCCAACTGATATTAGCATTATTCTAAGTTTGAAAATATTCTTTGATATTAATTAAGAAATTTAATAGAGAATCAAATCATAATTCATAAGAAGTTGGCAAGTTTAGTGATCCTTGTGCACACTTACCATGTCCCTCTTTTAATATTTGGAAACTTGCTCTAAAGTGAAAAGCTGCCCAAGCTACCCTAGGATGTCCCCTTGGCCCTAGAAAAAAAAACTATAAATACGCCCTTAAGTTACACACAATCCCTCATTCCAAGAATAAGAGAGATTTCTCACAATAGTGCTCACAAAATTCTTCTTCTTCTTCTTCTTCTTTTCTTTTCATTTTCTTTTGTGCAAAGGTGAGAGACTTTTAGTTCTAGCATTTAATGATTAGTAGAGAGTTGTTTTGCTAGATTCGAAAGTGCTAAAGCGAAGGGAACCTCCATTGGAATTTGGGGAAGACATCTCATCTAAGGTGGAAGTTGCTTTCTTAAACATTCTTTTCATATTTGAGCCATTAGCATGTTCTTTCTTGTGTGAAGGTTTTGTGTTTTTCTGAAAATCACGAGGCACATTTTCACTTCTATTTTAGTTTTGATGAATATTCAAGATCATGCATTTATGATGCTCATTTCATGTTTGTATCATGTTTAGGAGTTATTCTAAAGTTTGGTGCATGATATTGAATGGTGAGTGAATTGTTTTGCAATTTATTAAATTCTGAAATTTATTTCCAGCTTGTTCTTATATTCTAAAATTTTATTTATATTTCATGAATGTGGGATTTAAGAAGAGAAGATGATGATACAAACCACGTACCATCATAGTAGACACATATTGAATGGTGTTCTCTTCTTATGATTAATTCATAAGGTTTGTAATACCTAAGTGATTGGTTAGTCGGTTAGAGTCCCTAAGTCTAAAGTCCAATGAAAATGACTAAGAAATGTCATATTTCACTCTAAGCAATCACTTATTTGAAAACATCAAGGGTTGAAAAACTCTTTTGGTCTAAGTTACAACTTTACACAATCTTGATGCTTGAAATGCCTAATTTTTGAAAGTATTTGAATTATGGATGTGTTAGTGATTTGAATATGAAAATGGTTGTTTAAGATCCACTGAGCTTAGTGCTCACCCTTCCTTTAACTTTTTTTTTAGGAAATTGAATAAGCAAGGACTTGGGGCATCTCTTATGATTTTATTTGAAAATTTCTATGGAGGGCATATTTGCCCAGTTTTATTATGAATTTCACAGTAATTGTTTTAATTAAAAGTTATGTACTTTTCTCCTTATGAATTAATAAAGATTAGAATTTCCTTTTATCTCTTATTATATGACATTGTTTAGTTTTTATATTAAGGCATGGGACATTGGGAATAAAAAGTCAAGTGTGCGTCACTTGTAAAATAACACTGGATTCGGCCCACCTTGTGGTTAAGTCCACTATTTCAACAATTGTTTCAACAGTGGTTAAGTCCAAACACTTATAGTGAAGAATACGGGGGTCGGGGTGTTATAGAGGTGGTACTAGAGCCTAAGCATTAGTTGTTGGGCCAAAATTAGAAGTTTTCTCTGATACCAATGGTGGTATTAAAGCCTAGACTTTAAGTGCCTTGGGCTAGAATTAGAAAGTCAATCATTAGTTGATTGACAAGAATTAGAAACCCTAATTGAGTATTGTTTTACAATGAGTCAAATTGAAATTTTGATTGCTTTGCCTTCTATTTTGAAATTGAAAAACAACTTTTTAAAATGTTTTGTTTTGATACGAAGACTACAAGTTGAGCTGATAGTGGATAAGCGTTGTCCCACGTAAAGTTAAACATTGAAAGGGAGGCGGGTTATCTCGCCCGTCTGATCTGAAGGTTGTCCCACTAGCTTATACGAATAGTTTAAGTTGAAGAACATCTTTATTTTCTATAAAAGGAAATTAGAAGGTTAGAACATTAGGGTAAGAAATTTGAAGATGCCAAATGTGGTATCCTGACTAGAGAGAGATTGTGAGTTAACCAGATCAAAAGTTTCCTCTGATACCAAAGGTGGTATCAGAGTCTAGGCTTTAGGTGCTTTGGGCTTTAGGTGCTTTGGTATCAGAGTCTAGGCTTTAGGTGCTTTAGGTGCTTTGGTCAATCATTAGTTGATTGACAAGAATTAGAAACCCTAATTGAGTATCGTTTCACAATGAGTCAAATTGAAATTTTGATTGCCCAGCCTTCTATTTTGAAATCGAAAAATGTTTTTTTGAAATGTTTTGTCTGGATATGAAGACTAAAAGTGTAGCTAATAGTGGATAAGCCTTGTCCCAAGTAAAGTTAAATATTGATAAGGAGGCGAGTTATCCCGCCCTAGAAAGCACAGTTGCTAAGTAAACTTTGGTCTCACTGTCCAATCTGACGGTTGTCCCACCAACTTGTATGAATAGTTTGAGTTGAAGAACATCTTTACTTTCTATAAAAGGAAATTAGAAGGTTAGAAAATTAGGGCAAGAAACTTGAAGATGCCAAAGGTGGTATCTTGACAACAGAGGTTGTGAGTTAACTAGATCAAACCATAGGTCTAGATAATAGAACTTAGATATAAATAGGTGCAGCCATGAGTGGCGCAGTGGATCAAAAGCATAAATCTCTAAGACATGATTAGAAACAAACATTGTGTGAAAACAGAAAATTATTTGATTAGGACACAGGATCAAGAAGCTTCTATATCTTTCGGTCTCTATGTAGTATGGGATGCATAGGAATTCAAAGGTATGGATGAAGCCTAGATTCGAAGAATGATGTACCATATATGGTGAATGATCATTAGCTATGGAAGAATGGGTTTCTCTATGCTTACTGGGATGCGACAGTTGGGTATAGTGGGCTCAGGAACCATAATTATCGAGCAATTTGCGAAATTGTTTGGGTGCGACTCTGTTATGGGTAAAAGCCTAAGTGGAAGGGGTAGAGTGGGATGAGGCACTTGAACATAGAAGCTTAAGTGGAAGCTTGGAACTTTGCTGTAGTGGCTTGACTATATGATTGTTTGAATTTGAAGAACATGCTATAATATTTACTTACTTTGAAACAAAATCTTATACCCATACACGAAAAGAACCTAGAAGAAAAACCTTTAGGTTACTGAATGAATCGAGAACTTAGAAACATGAATCTAGAATCATCGTAGTATGAATGGCCGAAAAATATTGATAATCTGCTCGATTTATAGCAAATGGGTGGAACAAGAAGACATGCTACCCGATCGACCACTTTGGATGAAATTGAGCAAGGAGAACAAGGACTGTCGACTGGAATGAGGCTAGGCTGGAGGCAATGATGATTGACATGTCTCAACGAGTACTGGACCAACTGATGAGGGCTCTACCACAAATAATCCCTAAGGTAGCGCCACAACCGCAGGTACTTAAACCTATTTTGGTTCTACCACTAGCACTGGTACTGCAAGAACGTCAGAAGAACCAAGAGGAGCAGGAGGATGCAAAACATACAAAGCTCCTGATTGATCTACAAAAGCTTAACCCTCCATTTTTTGACGATATCGAGACTTGCGTCTAGGCCAATTACTAGTACTAGGAGATGGAAGAATCGTTGAACTTACTGAAGGTGACAAGCCCATGACGAGTAGCACTAACTACACACCATTTCAACGGATCGGCCTGAGGATGGTGGAGAATGATGTAGTTGGACCTCGATACTGAGACTGAAGCAATGAATTGGGAAGAGTTCAAATAGCATTTCTACGAAAAGTTTTTCCTTGAAGCAACCCTTCGAAAGCCTCAGGATGACTTTGTTAAGCTCAATCAAAAAGACCTGACTGTGACGAAGTATGAGAGGAAGTTCACAGAGTTAGCCAAGTTCTCTCTAGATATGATTAGGGGGGAAAAAATGAAGGCAATTAGGTTTACGCAGGTTCTCAATATTGAGATCCAGAAGGTGCTTATGGCATTGGACCTCTGAACCTATAAGGAGGTAGTTGAACGAGCTCTGATTTTGAACGAAAATTCAACGGAAGTCTTTCAAAATTTGAGCAATATTCCCTTACATAACAACTTTCTTGAAAATAGACTTTTTAATTTCTTAGCAAGCTTGATCATGCATTTCAAATTTTTGAAAAATAAAAAGAAGGGTGAGCACATAGCCCAGTGGATCATTCATTAAACAACTAAGTTACTATTTCAAATCAATAACAAATCCAAATTCGAACACTTTCATGCATTAAGTGATTCACACAACTTTTTGGTTGTAGTTGATGTTAAGATTGAAAGGGGATCTACTCCCTTGATGTTCTTAATTAAGATACCCCTCTTTAGGGTGGAAAGACATTTCTTTGTCACTTTCCATTGGATGCCATATACCAAGTATCCCTTAGTTGCGCCCTACAACCACACACTCCAAGCATGTGTTAAGAACACCCATAGCACCCATACAGGTTACTATGATAGTACGTGGTTCTTATCTTTAATTTTTTTATATTTAAAAATTATATAATCATAAAAGAAATTCAAAAAGTAAATTTCAGAATTTTAAACAACCAACAAAATATGAAAACATCACATAGCATACTTGAAACATTGAATTAAATCTTACACATGGATTCTAAGCGTGGCATGCTCTCATGAGTGGTTAAAACATAAACACATGCTAAACTAAAATTAAAATATGATCAAACATGTTGAAACTAAAATAGAACCTGCTGAAAACTAGAATTCAAACAAGCATGAACATGCTAGAAATTTGAAAGAGCAAAATAGAAGTTGAAAAAATTCCCTCCACCTTAATCTGAATTTCTTTGTAGAATTCAGTAGAGGTTCCCCTTATTTATGACTTTCAGAACTTCAAGAACTTCTAATCACCAAAAAAATACTTCAATTCTCTAAAATTCTAAAATAAGAACTTCTCACACAAGAAAAAAAAAGAGAGTGAGAAGGGGTGCCAAAAAGAGGGCAAGAGCAAGCAAAGAAAGAAATGTCAACTCTTTGCTTTGGGATGAGATGAATGTGAGCAAGATGGGGTATTTATAGGTGTTCATGAGCATAAGAAGGCATCTAGGGCATTTAGGGCAGCTCACCACGTTTGGGCATGTTTCTAAACTTATAAGGGGGTGTTTTGCATAAAGAGGGCAAGTGTGCTCATGGTTGGCAAGTGGGACCACTATGGCTTTATAATGCGAAAGATATGAGTATAATCTTGTTTCCTAATTATGTGTGAACACAAAATGTAATACCCTAAATTCTCTGTACTCAATTAAATGAAATTTATCATTTATTTAGTGAAATTTGGGTGCAAAATAAAATCAGGCTCATTTCAAGGCTAAATTTGGTAGGTTCTAAAACTCTTATTTAGTGCTCCTTAGGGACCCAAAACAACTTGAAATGAAGTAAGGTGACATGAACCAACTAAGGGGACAACATATCCAAAAATTAGAAAAATTCATCGAGGTTAGGGTTTTCATTTGTGAAACGCCCTTTAAGGGGCCCAAATTAGAAAAAAATTGTCATTTAGGGTACTTCGGGGGATCGAAATGACCCAAAATGAAACAGAATAATATGAACTAAGAAAATGAATGACGTATCTAAAAAACAAAACAATTGGCCAAGATTTGGATTTTCATTTGCCTAGTGACCTCAGTGGGTCTTAAATAAGGAAAGTTTTTAAAGGAAACCCACCAAGGGCCAAACCATACCTTAAAATATATATTAAGTTCATGTAATTTCAAAACTATAGGATATAAATCATAATTCCATATAAATAAGGAGACATTAATTTTTATTTGATTTTTGTGAGCCCATGAAGTCATGATCACTCCTAACATGTGCAAGACACATAGGTGGAACTCCATGATCATGTGTACCCTCACTCTACCCAACCTTAATGGGATGTTTCCATTATTTGAATCAACTCAAAAATGATCCTATGTACCATGCAAATAATTCAGTACACTTACATATATGAGGTGTCACTATGGTTAGAAATGAAGACAAAGTGATCCTATGTACCAAAGAAAATGATCAAGTATTCCATGCACCCTCATGGATGTTTACACCCATGTGTGTGTGTGGGTGTATGCAGACATGTGACAAACCTTATTAGAAGTTTCTAAAACATAAATGGTGCTCACTTAGAAACCCTAGTTGTCCCTTACTGGCTACACAAACCAAAATTAGAAGTTCAATAAAGAAAGATCTTCCATGACGCCTAGAAGGGAAGTTTTTCACTTCATGCATATGTGATCACCAAGCAAAGTGTTGTCTAGGAAATGTTTCTAAACCATAAACCAGCCTAATATGGGACGTCCTAATTAAGATTAGAGTGGATCAAAGTCTGAAAATATTCTCTTAAATTAAATGAGAAATAAGATAGAGAATCAAATATTTGTTCATGGGAATTTGGTAAGTTTTAGTGGGCCGACAAGCTCACTTGCCTTTCTCATCCAAACCATCCCCTTGTGAGTTTGGAAACATGTCCAAATGTGGTGAACTGTCCTAGCTGCCCTAGATGCCCCCTTGTGCTCATGAACACCTATAAATATCCCCTCTTGCTCACATTCATCTCATCTCAAAGCAAAGAGTTGATACTTCCCTCTTTGCTTGTTCTTGCCCTCTTCTTGGCACCCCTTCTCACTCTCTTTCCTTTCTTGTGTGAAAATTTCATATTTTAGTATTTTAGAGAGTTGTTGAAGTAGTTTTGTTGGTGATTAGAAGTTATTGAAGTTTTGAAAGTGGTAGATAATGGGAACCTCTGTCAGATTCTACAAAGAAACTCGAATGAAGGTGGAGGGGATTTCTTGAACTTCTACTTTCCTCTTTTAAATTTCTAGCATGTTCATGCTTATTTGAACTATAGTTTTCAGCATGTTTTATTTTAGTTTCATCATGTTTAATCATATTTTAATTTTAGTTCAACATGTTTTTATATTTTAATCACTCATGAGAGCATGCCGTGTTTATAATCCATGTTTAGGATTTAATTCAATGTTTTAAGCATGCTCTGTAATGTTTATATGTTTCTTGGTTGTTTAAAATTCTGATATTTATATTTTGAATTTCTTTTATGATTATGTAATTCTTAAATATAAGAAATTGAAGATAAGAACCACGTACTGTCATAGTGACCCGTATGGGTGCTATGGGTGTTCTTAACACATGCTTGGAGTGTGTGGTCGCAAGGCACAACTAAGGGATACTTGGTATGTGGCATCCAATGGAAAGTGACAAAGAAATGTCTTTCCACCCTAAAGATGGGTATCTAAATTAAGAACATTAAGAGAGTAGAACCCCTTTTAGTCTTAATGTCAACTACAATCAAAAAGTTGCTTGAATCACTTAATGCATGAAAGTGTTTGAATTTGGATGTGCTATTGATTTGAAATAGTAACTTAGTTGTTTAATGAATGATCCACTAGGCTATGTGCTTACCCCTTTCTTTTATTTTTTAGGAATTTGAAATGGATGGTCAAGCCACCTAAGGAATTAGAAATTATGATTTATATCTTATATTTCTGAAATCACATGAACCTAATGCACATTTTAAGATATGGTTTGACCCTAGATGATTTTCCTTCAAAAACTTTCCTTATTTAAGACCCACTAAGGTCACTAGGCAAATGAAAACCCAAATCATGGCCAATTGTTCTGATTTTTGGATATGTTATTCATTTTGTTAGTTCATGTCATTTAGTTTTGTTTCGGGTCATTTCGATCCCCGAAGTATCTTAAATGAAAATTCTTTCTAATTTGGATCCCCTGAAGGGCATTTGACAAATGAAAACTTAATATCGATCAATTGTTGTAATTTTTCGATATGTTGTCCCCTTAGTTGGCTTATGTCACCTTACTTCATTCTAAGTTATTTTGGGCCCTTAAAGGTCACTAAAAGAGAACCTGTTAAATTTAGCCCTGAAATGAGTCTGGTTTCATTTTGTAACAAATTTCACTGAATAGATCTTGAATTTCATTTACTTAAATATAGAGTTTTCAGGGTATTATAACCTACCTTCCTTAGAAAAATTTCGTCCTCAAAATTTGTACATAACTAAAGATTTTTAGTGAATAAGTGTGGATACTTGGTCTTCATTTCGCTTTTGAGTTCCCAGGTAGCTTCTTCCACCCATGATGTTTCTTCACCAATGGAATATCTTTCATTCGTAGGCTCTGTATTTTATGATCGAGGATCCTAACCGTTGTTTCCTTGTAAGTAGCATCATCTCGAATATTCACTTCCTCCCAGTGGATGATGTGAGAGGGGTTAGGTTCGTACTTTCTCCCATTTCCTTTAATATCTAGGATGCAAGAACTCAACATAGCCTCTAGTGTCTGGGTAACTCTCTCAAATTTATTGACTTGATTTGTGGATTTGTGGATTTAGTGAGATGATCTGCAATTACCCATACAGTATTTTCTCCCTAAGTCTTAGGGTAACCTCAGCATCTAACCTAAGGTAAGTATGCTTACCCTGTTCAATTCCTTCTATCAGACCTATAAGTCACTTGTCTTGCCTTTGCTCCTCCTTGATCTGATGTAGTAGATCCGGTTTGTAAGACACATTGTAAAGGTAGGTTTGCTTGTCATTCAAGGTTATCCCCAACCTAAAGTCTTTGATCGACTAATACATCTAGCCCTTTTCTTCTTCTAATGGTTCAACTTCCTACTCAAGACATCAGCCACCACATTGGCCTTTCCGGGATGGTAGTGTAATTGAAAATCATAGTCCTTGAGGAACTCCATCAACTTACATTGCCTGAGGTTCAACTCTTTCTAGGTGTAGATGTACTTCAAGCTCTTATGATCTGAAAATAGATTGAATTTTTCACCACAAAGGTAGTGTCCCCAAATCTTTAGGCAAATATGATGGCTACTAATTCTAGGTCGTTAGTAAGGTAATTCTTCTCACGGACCTTCAGTTGTCGTGAGGTGTAAGCGACGACTTGTCTTTCCTGCATCAATACTGCTCCAAGTCCTCTCAGCGATGCATCAATATAGAGAGTATAGGTACACCATGGGTTGGAGTAACTAGGATAGGGACCATAGTCAATCCCTTCTTTAGTTCTTGGAATGATTGTTCACACTCCTCATTCTAGTCGAACTTAGCTCCCTTCCTGGTTAGCTTGATCATAGGTTCTGCTAATTTGGAGAAATCTTGGATGATCCTTCTATAATACTCGGGTAGGCCTAAGAAGCTCCTAATCTTTGTAACTATTTTGGGTTGCTTCCAATCTATAACTGCTTCCAACTTTTCTAGGTTTATAAAGATGCCTTTTGCCAATACTACGTGATCGAGAAACTTGATTGTCTTCATCCGAAACTCACACTTGTTGAACTTGGCATATAATTGATGCCTTCTAAGTGTCTCCAACACTATCTGCAAGTGTTCTAAGTGTTCCGCCTTCGAATTGGAGTAGATTAGGATGTCATCTACGAATACCACCACAAACTGATCAAGATACTGTCTAAACACTCAATTCATCAAGTCCATGAATGTTGCTAGGGCATTGGTCAAACCAAAGGGCATCATGGTGAACTCAAAGTGTCTATATCTTGTTTTAAAGGCAACCTTGTGTCTATTAGACTCTCTGATTCTCAACTGATGATATCCTAACTTAAGATCAATCTTTGATAAATAAGTGGTTCCTCTCAATTGATCAAATAGGTCATCAATGCTTGGCAAAGGATACTTATTCTTCACCATAGCTTGGTTCAGCTTTCGATAATTGACACAAAGTCTCATAGACCCATCCTTCTTTTTCATAAACAACACCGGAGCTCTCCAAAGTGATTTACTCGGCCTAATAAAACCTTTCTCTTGGAGCTCATCGAGTTAAGAATTTAACTCAATCAGTTCTACTGGCACCATTCTGTAAGGTGGTATGGCGATAGGGTTGGTTCCAAGGTGAAGTTCAATCTTGAACTCTAACTCTCTAGCAGGTTGTGGTTCCGGCAAGTCATATGGGAACACATCTTCGTACTCACTAACCATTACTAGGTCTTGGATTCTCTTTAGTTCAATAGGTTCTTCCTCAGAGAGTTCTTCGAGCTCATTCTTCTGCCTTAAGTTATTCAACATGGATATGATTGGACTTCTCAATAATCTCTGTAGATCCCCATTGATTCTATAGGTTTCCCCAGAAGGTAGGGTTATGGTCACTCATTTTTTAGAACAACCTATCTGGGCTTGATATTGATCTAACCAATCCATTCCCAAGATTATATCATAGCCATAAAAAGGTAAGGTACGTAGGTCAACTATTAAGAGTTTATCCCCAAACCTTAGGTCACAACTACACATTCTTTTTGAAGTCATAGTGGTCCCTATTGGTGTGGACACATTCAAAGTCTTAGGTAGGGTTTTCATCATAAGTTGTAACCTATTAGCTAGTTCTTCAGAAATAAAAGATTTAGAGGCACCGGAGTCAAACAACAATTTTACAGCAACATTGAACAATAAAAATGTACCTTCTACTGTAGGGACTTGGTCTTCCTGAGTTCAATAGTGAACATTTTGGCCTAGTTCTGCCCACGACCCTGGTTATGCCCCTGATTAGCATTTGGCTATTGTTGCCTCCTTGAGGACAACCGCTCTGATCTCCTCCCTACTGTGGTTGTTGCTGAGGAGCTCGAGCCTGTGCGTTAGGACAATCTCTAGCCAGATAACTTTTCTGGTTGCACACAAAACAAAGCCCTTGCTTCCTTACTTGTTCCCTTGACTCATTTTTGGCCTGCCTCTGTTTCTGTATATGTGGTGCTTTCCCACCATTCTTTTTTTTCTTATGAGCACCTTGATCATTTTCACTCCCTGGCTTCTTATTCTTTCCCCTTGACATTGTTACAGGTTGAGTTCTTGTTCTAGTGTTAGGGCCTTTTCCACGACGTCCTTGTAGGTCTTTAGGCCCAGAGTTTTCACTATCACCACATGAGGGACCCCATATCATAGTCTTAGATATTGATCTAGGTTCTAGGGAACTTTTTGATTTGAGCTGGACCCATAGATGGCACACAAAGTGGGCATATCCCCTTAGATTTGGCACCATGGCTAGATTTTCCTTATGCATTTTCTATTTTTGTTTCTTGTGTAGGGGTAACGGTTAGGATTTGTGAATGAGCATAAATTTTGATTTCAAACCTTTCTATTAGGTTAATTCACATGTGTGCACACACACATGTGTATGGCTGGATCGGTTTTGCTTAAGTGAGGTATGGAGCACATGATCACTAGCTTGGTGTATGAAATCAATCTTCATGGATTTCGAAATCCTAGGTGGGATGTCCCATATGGGTGGTGTACTAAATCACTTGTGTGGTACATTGGATCATGATTTATGGAATCAAATAAGGGAAGACGTCCCATGGTGGTTGAGTAGGGTGGGGTGAACTCAATCATGGTGTTTCACCCATGTGACTTGCACATGCTTTGGGTGGCCATGCCTTCATGGGTTCACATGAATTTAATAAAATTTAATATCTCCCTAACAACTAGGAATTTAGGTATATAACCCATAGTTTTGGAACTACATGATTAAGACACAAATTTTAAGGTATAGTTTGGCCCAAGGCGTTTTACTTTAGAAACCTTCCTTATTTAGAGCCCACTAAAGGTACTTTACTTGAAACTTAGCCAATTGTTCTGATTTTTGGATATGTTGTGTGTCTTGTTAGTTTATGCCATCCCATGGAATTTCGGGTCATTCCAAATCCTCGAAGTACCCTAAAGTCCCCTTCTTTCCTAATTTAAACCATAGAAGATGTTTGGAAAAATGAGAACCTTAATCTTGACCTATTGAGCTAATTTCCGAATATGTTATTCAATTGTTTTGTTCAAGTCACGTTGCTTCATTTCATGTGACTTTGGATTCTTAAAGGTTATTAAATGAAAGTTTTAGAACCTACCAAATTTAGCCGTAAAACGAGCTCAGTTTCATTTTGCACCTAAATTTCACTAAATAGACCTTGAATTTCGTTTATTTGGTAGGGAATTTTCAAAGTATTACAACCCACCCTCCTTAAAAAAAATTTCGTCCTCAAAATTTGTACATAGTTAAGGATTTCTATTGAAAAGTTGTGGATATTTTCTCTTTATTTTGCTTTCTAGCTCCTAGGTGGTTTCTTCCACCCAGTGATGTTTCCACAACGCTTTCACCAACGAAATGTCCTTTGTTCTTAGACTCTGTACCTTGTAGTCAAGGATTCTGACTGTTGTTTCCTTGTAAGTAGCATCATCTTGGATAGTTACTTCCTCCCAATACATGACGTGAGAAGGGTCAACTTTGTACTTTCTCAACATGGATACATGGAACACGTTATGAGCTGAAGTCATCTAGTTTGGTAGATCCAATTCATAAGCGCATTCTCCAATCCTTCAAAGTATTTGAAAGGTTCTGACAAACCTAGGAGACAACTTCCCTTTGAATCTGAACCTCTTGATGCCCTTCTGAGGACTGACTCTTAGGAACACTTTGTCCCCTACTTCAAACTCTAGTGGTTTTTTCCTCTTGTCAGCATAGTTCTTTCGACGATTTTGTGCTGTGATCAGTCTCTTGCATATCAGCTTGACTTGTTTGTTTATTTCTTATACCAAGTCTGGATCGATCAACATGTAATCTTTGAGCTCTCCCAACAGGTGGGCGATCTGCAGGGTCTTCCATAAAGAGCCTCAAATGGAGCTATCTTAATGCTTACATGATAACTATTGTTATAGGCAAACTCTACTACGTGTAAGTACTTGCTCCAGTTCCCCTTGAAGTCTAGGATGCAAGACCTAAGCATATCCTCTAAAATCTGGATAACTCTATCAGACTTTCCATCTGTCTAAGGATGAAATGTCGTACTCTTGGTGAGCTTCGTGCCTAACTGCTTCTGTAGACTCTGCCGAAACTGTGAAGTAAAATGAGAGTCTCTGTCAGACACAATTGATTTAGGCATGCCATGAAGCCTCACTATTTCCTTGACGTAGAGTTCATGTAGCTTACTGACTTGGTTTGTGGATCTGATTGGCAAAAAATGGACCACTTTGCTGAGACGATCCACAATAACCCAAACAAAGTCTTCTCCCTTCTGGTTCCTGGCAAACTACGGACGAAGTCCATGGCAATGTTATTCCACTTCCATTCAAGGATAAGGAATGGTTGTAACATTCCAGATGGTTTTCGGTGCTCTAGTCTAACTTGTTGGCAGGTTAAGCACTTGGAAACATGCTTAGCCACGTTTCTTTTAATTCCTTTCCACCAATAAGTCTTTCTGAGGTTCCGATACATCTTGTCTCCTCTTGGATGGATCATATATTTGGTTTGATGAGCTTCATCCATGATGACCTTCTTACTCTGCCCATTTCGAGGTACATAGATCCTCTCCCCAAGTCATAGGGTATTTTTCGGCGTCTATCGTGAAATTAGGATGTCTACCGTGTTTAACACCTTCCATCAATCTAGTAAACCACTTGTCTTGCCTTTGTTCCCCTTGATTTGTTGTATAAGGTCCAGTTGGCAAGACATGTTGTAGAAGTAGGCTTTCTTATCATTAAGGGTCACTCCTAGCCTAAAGTCCTTAATCAGCTGGTACATCGGGCACTGTACCTCTTCATGTTTGTGGACTTTCCTACTCAAGTCATCGATCACTACGTTGGCCTTCCCTGGATGGTAATATAATCTTTAAGAAACTCCATCCATCTCCCTTACTTGAGGTTTAACTCCTATGTGTAGATATATTTCAGATTCTTGTGATCTGAAAAAAGGTCTCAAAGCATAAGCGTTAGCTTGTTTTTCTTGCTTTAATAAGACTACGCTCAGTCTGCTCAGCGAGACATCAGTATAAAGGGTATAAGTGGCACCAAGAGTTGGAATGGTTAACATAGGGGCCGTAATCAATCTATTCTTTAGTTCCTGGAATGCTTGTTCACACTCCTGATCCCATTTGAACTTAACTCCCTTTCTGGTCAACTTGGTGTCTTGGATGAATCTTCTGTAGTAGCTTGCCAATCCCAAGAAGCTTCTAATTTTCATCACGGTCTTAGGCTGCTTCTAGTTTATGACTGCTTCTACCTTTTTCGGGTCTACAACAATGCCTTTTGCTGATACAACACGACCCAAGAACTTGATCGTCTTCATCCAGAACTCGAATATAGTTGGTTTCTCCTAAGGGTCTCTAACACGATCCTTAGGTATTCTAGATGTTTAGCCTCAGACTTGAAGTAGATTAGGATGTCATCCATGTATACCACCACAAACTGGTCAAGGTATTGTCTGAACACTCGATTCATCAAATCCATGAAAGCCGCTGGGGCATTGGTTAAACCAAAGGGAATAATAATGAATTCAAAGTGTTCATATCTAGTTCTAAAGGTTGCTTGTGGATATCTGATTCTCTGACCCCCAACTAATGATAGCCTGACCTAAGATCAATCGATAATCAACATATAGTCTTTTGGATCCATCTTTCTTTTTTACGAACAATTCTAGAGCTCCCCAAGGTGATCACTTGGCCTGATGAACCTTTCTCCTTGAGCTCGTCTAGTTGTGCCTTTAACTCAACCAGTTCTACTGGCACCATTTTGTACGGAGGTATGACTATAGGATTGGTTCTAGGATAGTTTAATTTTGAACTCTTACTCCCTAGCTGGTGGTAGTTTAGGAACACATCCTCGCATTCGCTAACCATGACTAGGTCTTGTATTTTATTTAGATTAATTGGCTCTTCTTTAGTCAGTTCTTCGAACTCATTCATCTGCTTCAGACAGCTCAACAAGGCAAGGGTTAGACTCCTCGGTAATTTTCGCATATCCCCATTGATTTTGAACATTTCCCCAGAAGGTAGGGTTATGGTTACTCGTTTCATAGGATAATCTATCTTGGTTTGATACTAGTCTAACTAGTCCATCCCTAGGATTACATCATAGCCATAAAAGGGTTGGGTGCATAGGTTAACTGTTAAAAGTTTGTCCCCGAACCTTAGATCACAACTACACATTCTTTTTGAAGTCACAGTGGCCTCTATTGATGTGAACACATTCAAAGTTACAGGCAATGGTTTTGTCACAAGTTGTAACCCATAAGCTAGTTGTTCAAAGATAAAGGATTTTGCGGCACCCGAATTAAATAACAATGTTACAACAACATTAAAAAATAAGAACGTACCTTCTCCTGCAGGGACCTAGTCTGCCTGAGCTTCAACCGCAAACACTCTGGCCTAGTTCTGACCATGGCCCTAGTTTTGCCCCTGATTGGCATTTTGGTTCTAAAGTCTGGCTTGAGGACGACCTCCTCCTTGAGCATTCCATGGTTGCTACTATTGGCGAGCCTGGGCTGGTGTAGTCGAGCAGTCTCTAGCAAGATGGTCCCTCTATCTGCATAGGTAACACAACCCCAATCTCTTTACCTGCTCCCTTGCCTCTCCCTTATTCTACCCTATCTCTGTTGGGCATTACCATTCTTGTTTTTCTCATGGGCCCCTTGGTGGTCCTTCTCGTTCTCAGGTTGGCTTATTTGTTCCCCTCAACCTTTATTCCAGGTTGAATTCTTGCTCTAAAATCAGAGCCTATTCAACTACCTCCCTGTAGGTTCAGAGGTCTGATGCCATAAACACCTTTTGGATCTCAATATTGAGACCCTGTGCAAACCTAATAACCTTCATTTTCTCCCCCCTGATCATTGCTGGATAGAACTTGGCTAACTTTGTGAACTTCTTCTCGTACTCTGTCACAATCAAGTTTTTTTGATTGAGCTTGATAAAGTCATCCTAAAGCTTTCAAAGGGTTGCTTCAAGGAAAAACTTTTCGTAGAAGCACTCTTTGAATTCCTCCCAGTTCATTGCTTTAGTCTCAGTATCGGGGTCCAACTACATCATTCTCCACCATCCTCGAGTTAGTCCCTTAAAATGGTGTGTGGTTAGTGCCACTCATAGTGAGTTGGTCACCTTCAGTACGTTTAATAGTTCTTCCATCTCTTGGTACTAGTGGTTGGCCTGGATGCAGGTCTTAGTACCATCAAAAGATGGATGATTAAGCTTTTGTAAATCTATCAAGAGTTTTGTTTGTTTCGCATCCTCCTGTTCCCCTTGGTTTTTCTGATGTTCTTGTGGTACTGGTGTTGGTGGTGGAACTAAAATAGGTTTAGGTATCTGCAGTTGTGGCGCCGCGTAAGGGATCATCTGTGGTAGAGCCCTCATCAGTTGGTCCAATACTCGCTGAGACATCTCAATCATCATTGCCTCCAGCCTGGCCTCAATTCTAACTGGTATCCTTGTTCTCCTTGCTCGGTTTCATCCGAAGTAGTCGATTGGGTAGGACGTCTTCTTGTTCTAGCCATTCGCTATAAATTGAGCAAATCATCAGTATTTGATGGACATTCGTACTATGATGATTCTAGGTTCGTGTTTCTAGGTTCTCGATTCATTCAGTGGCCTAAAGGTTTTTATTCTAGGTTCTTTTCATGCATGGGTATAGGATTTGGTTTCAAAGCAAGCAAACATTACAACATGCTTTTCAAACAATCATACAGTCAAGCTAGCACAACAAAGTTCCAAGCTTCCACCTAAGCTTCTAGATTCAAGTGCTCCATCCCATTCTAGCCCTTCCACTTAGGTATTTACCCAGAACAGAGTCGCACCCAAACAATTTTGCAAATTGCTCGATAACTATGGTTCCCGAGCCCACTATGCCCAATTGTCCCATCCCAGTGAGCATAGAGAAACCCGTTCTTCCATAGCTACCAACCATTCACCATACATGGTCCATCATTCTTCGAGTCCAGGCTTCCTCCAAACCCTCGAATTCCTATGCATCCCATACTACATAGAAATCAAAAGATATAGAAGCTTCCCGGTCCCACGTCCTAATCAAACAATTTTCTGTTTTCACACAATGTTTGTTTCTAGTCATGTCCTAGATATTGATGATTTTGATCCACTGTGTCACTCATGGTTACACCTGTTTCTATCTAAGGTCTATTATTTGGATCTATGGTTTGATCTAGTTGACTCGCAACCTATGTTTAGTCAGGATACCACCTTTGGCATCTTCAAATTTCTTGCCCTAATTTTCCAACCTTCTAATTTCCTTCTGCAGAAAGTAAATGTGTTATTCAACTCAGACTATTTGTACAAGCTGGTGGGACAACCTCTAGATCGGACGGCGGGACCGAAGTCTACTTAGCAACCATGCTTTTTAGGGCGAGATAACACACCTCCCTTTCAATGTTTAACTTTACTTCGGACAAGACTTAGCCACTATCAGCTCAATTTGTAGTCTTTGTATCCAAACAAAACATTTCAAAAAATATTTATTTCCTTTTTGAAAACGCTTTCTAAAAATATTTTTCAATTTTAAAATAGAAGGTAGAATAATCAAAATTTCAATTTGACACATTATGAATCAATACACAATTAGGGTTTCTAATTCTTGTCAATCAACTAATGGTTGACTTTCTAATTCTAGCCAAAGCACCTAAAGCCTCGAGTCTGATACCACATTCGGTTAATATCCCACATAGGTCCGACTCTAGGGGGATTCCTGGGCTAAATGTGCATTCGAGGGTGTCTCATTATGCCGAACACTTTTTGAGAGACTCAGGTTCGAGTCTTGCAAGAACAAAACCCCGCATGCTGGGCGTGTCTAAGGTGGGGACAATATTGTCGAGTTGTGGGCCTAGAGTGTTACAAATGGCATTAGAGCCGCTCTAGGTGTTACAGAGGTGTGAGTTTTGAGGACAGCATTGCTCCCAAGGGGGTGGATTATAATATCCCATATCGGTCCGACACTAGAGCGAAGCACAGGCTAAATGAGCAATTGCAAGTCTTACTAGTATCAAACGCTTTTGGGAGACTCAGGTTTGAGTCTTGCCAAGAACAAAACCCTACACCCAATCAGTGGTGACTAAAGTGGGGACAATATCGGTAGGTAGTGGGCTCGGGTTATTACAAATGGTATCTGAGTCACTTTGTAGGTATCGGAGGTGTGAATCTCGAGGATGAGATTGCTCCTAAGGGGGATGGATTGTAATATCCTACATCGGTCCAACTCCAGGGCGATTCCTGGGCTAAATATACATTTGAGGGTGTCTCATTGTGTCGAACACTTTTGGGAGACTCAAGTTTGAGTCTTATTAAAAACAAAACCCTACACCCAGTCAGTGGTGGCTAAGGTGGGGACAAGATTGTCACAATGGGCCTGGGTTGTTACATTTTGACATCAGTTATTGTAATTAATTATAATTATATTACTAATACCAAATCAAAAATTTAAGTCATGAATACTCAACACTTAATAGGGAAAAGGTTAGTTGAGCACATGCTAACGTGTTTTTGGGGCATGTCAAGGTGTTTTTACAATAATCGTTTTAATACAAATATGACTTCGATGTAAAACAAACTACATCTAAATACATTGAATGATAAATTTTATAAGTTAGGACCCCTCAAGTGACCTAACTGACACAACGGTCTAAAGTGTAAAAAAGTTCCATCAACTTGTCTGATTAACTACAATATATATAATAATGTCCATCAAATGAAAGTCTTAACACATAAGTTGAACATTCAAAAGTTATATATACATTCAAAAAGTTTATTTATGCTGCAAAAACTCAAAAGAACATTATTGGTATACCAAGGACCAAATATTCAACTCCAAAAAAACATATTCAATCACTACTTGGTGAATAAACTTTTACCCTTTTCTAGCCTAAAAGGACCTTAAAAATATAAGAGAGAGTAGTGACCCCAAAAACAATCACATGGCTCAATGAGTAACAATTCTAACTTATCACTTAATGCATGTACTCTAATAACATATGGATGCATGGTCAAATGTTTATGTGATGATTATAACAGATATAATCTAACTACAAGATGATCACGATCATATATTGGTAAAAACATATAAGTAAACCTCAAAACTTTCATGAGCCAAGTGGTATAAAACCAAAGACTTATTTCATTACTAATTGCTTACATATAATGTTACCGCAGGAACACATAAGCTTACCAATTCTCATTCACAAACCCTTATAGTGTCCTGAAAGTCGAGAATAGACATAAAATTCAATAAACCATGCATCACATGCCAAAAAGCCAACAATGCAATTGTATAAACTATATTAATATAATGCACATGCTTAAGCTAATAAATCAAAGAAAGTATTCATAGATATATGTAATTCCCTCTCTTTCTATCTCAAGAATTCTCGAGCCTTAAAAAATCTGATCATGTCAATTGTGTTAGTTATACGAGTCTACACTCCACTGGCTCGTATTCATAGTTTATAGTATATTTTAGAGTCAATCGTTCGATCAACTTTTTGGTCAATTGGTCCATATAGGTCAAAGTATGTTACTTACATTGTGGATGGTCTACTAACACAACTTTGAATCTATTCAATCCAACGTTGCACAAATACATACTTGAATTATAATATAAGAATTATGTATACTTGGTCGATGTACAATAGTTCAATTTGTTGACTTTATAGGACTTTATCTTACACTCAATTACTTCCAAAATTTGGTGGAGAGTTTCCTCGACCACTCTAATATTATTGAGATTTTTCTTTGACTTTTCTAAGTGGTTTAAGTCCCTGATCTAAGTCTTTTATTAGACCTCGGCCCTTGTTCTAGAATAGGCATGCAACTTGAGTTATGATCATTCAAATTTTATTGAGATAAATCCACACATTGAAATGTTGTAAACTTTTCCAGATTATTACTAGACCCTTCAAATGATTCTTAGAATTTTATTTCAAGATTTTTAGACATCATTTGATAGGTCAAGTATAAAAATAATAATGAATATTATTATTTTCAAATATTAGAATTACAAAAATAAATAATTATTAATAAAAATAGAAATATTAAGAAATAATCACAATATAATAGTGAAATATGATGACTATAATTATCAATAGGAATTATGATAAAAATAGCAATGATGATATAAATAATAACAATAACAACAAGATAATAAAGTAAAAATAAAATAAATGTACAAAATAAATTAGTGAATAAAATATTTAAATGGCTATATTAAAAATATTAATTATTATAATAGGTGATACCAATTTGTGGATTTTACTTTCTTTTTCTTCTTATTTTCTTTATATATATATAAAGCGAAATAGAAAATAAAATGGAAAATATGAAAAATAATAAAAGATAAAAAAATGAATAAAGAAGGAAAAAAGAGAAAAAGAAAAAAGGAACCGAGTAAAAGAAAAAATAAAATAAAGAAAAAACTAAATAAGAAAATAATAATAATAAAAAAACTAACAAAAAAAAGAACAAAGGAAAAGCAAAATAACAAAAAAAGAGAAATAAAAAGACAAAAGGAAAGAATGAAATAGGAAGAAAAAAAAATAAAAGATAAAAAAGAAGAAAGAAGAAAAAAGAGAAAATGAAATAAGAAAAAAATTGGAAAAAAATGAAAAAAGGAAGAACAAAAAAATACAAAAGAAAAAACAAAAGAAGGGAATATAAAATAAAGAATAAAAAGAGAAAAAAGAAAACAAAAAATAAAAAATACAATTAAGATATTTATTTGAGAAATTATTAATAGTATTTTATAATAATTAGAAGGTATTTCGTCTACTTTAATCATTAACGAACATAATACAGAATTGGTGTGTTACTCTTAGAGTTACTTCTCACCTCGCAACATGTCTTGGAACAGATCTAAGGTTCTGGAATAGGTCTGAAGTCAAATTTTAACCATTATTTCTGTGTAGTTCTCTTCCTTCGTTTCTTGGTTTGAGTGACGATCAAGGGACAGAAAAGAATGAATCAGAGACTATCTCAAAACATGTGGGGAGAGAAGGGTGATCACAGAAGTGGCTAGGGTTTGATGTGAGATTAGGGTTTTCTTGTGAGCATGAAGGTGAACAACTACGACAAGGAACAGAGGAACGGTGATTAGGGTTCTGTGTAGAGATGAATTTATATAAATGTTCATGATTAGGGTTTTGACCACCTTCCATTCTTAGTTTCTAATTATAGGACTGCAATTCAGGGACCACAATCACATGTCATGAACTTTTTCTATCGCAAGACCACGATCCTACAGATTAGGACCGTGGTCGTCACGCGAACTCATTTCATGAACTTGTGGGAATGAAGGAATGTGGTCTTCACCCATGGGACTGCGGTCCTCCTTTTGAGGATCGCAGTCATTTTGTGGACTGGTTTCTTTTTGTTTGTTTGTTTGCTCATTCAATTTGTAATTGTTTTCTAAACCCTGGGTTATTATAATCTACCTCCCTTAAAATAATTTCATCCTCGAAACTTAAAATGATCACAAACCTGTATGATGCACTTTGGTCAGCTACTCTTGGTGAAAAGCTGTGGGTACTTTTCCTACATTTTGCTTTGTAACTCCCACGTAGGCTCTTCCAAGTCATGGTGTTTCTATAGAACCTTGATTAAGGGAATATCTTTGGTTCTAAAACTTTGTACTTTATGGTCCAGTATTCTGATGGCTGGTTCTTTGTAAGTGGCATCATCCTAAATGTTAACTTCCTCCCAATGTATGATGTCAGAGGGGTCTGATTCATATTTTTGCAACATTGATACATGGAATATATTGTGCATCGAGGACATTTTGTTCACTAGATCTAGCTTGTAAGCACATTCACTGACTTGCCTGAGTATTTTTAATGGACTAATGAATCTCGGTGATAGTTTCCTTTGATCTCAAAACGTTTAATCCTCTTATGAGGGCTGATCCTCAGAAACATTCTATCACCCTCTTAGAACTTTAAAGGTATTCTTCTCTTATCCATATAACTCTTCTACTTGCTTTGAGCCTTGGTAAACCTATTCATTCATCTCTTAAACTAGGTCTGGCCCTATAAGTATATGACCCTCAAAGTCTGTCCAACATGATGGCGATCTACAGGGTCTACTGTAGAGAGCTTCGTATAGTGCCATTTAGATACTTGCTGGTGATTGTTATTGTAAGTGAATTTTGTTAAGTGCAAGTATTTGCTCCAATTATCCTTGAAGTCAATGACACACGTTCTCAACATGTCTTCTAATATCTATGTCACTCTCTCAGACTGGACATCTGTTTGAGGGTGAACATTATACTCATGGTGAGTCAACTGCTTAGTTCCTTCTGTAGGCTCTGCTAAAACTAAGATGTGAACTAGAATCTCTGTCTAACACAATGGTCTTACATAGATCATGTAGCTTCATTATCTCTTTGACATACAATTTTCCCAATTTTTCAACTATTTCTGTAGATCGGATGGGTAGGACATGAGCTACCTTTGTGAGACGATCTACAATTACCCATACTTTATCTTCACCTTTTTGGTTTCTGGGTAAGCTGCTTATGAAATCCATTACAATATTATCCCACTTTCATTCTGGGATTAGAAGTGGTTGCAACGTCCCTAGAGGTTTCCTATGTTTAGCCTTTATCTGCTGACAAGTCAAACGTTTAGAGACATACTTGGCTATGCCCCTCTTCATACCTTTTCACCAATAAGTCTTCTTGAGGTTTTGGTACATCTTGTCACCTCTTGGATGCATCATGTACTTAGTCTAATGTGCCTAATCTAGTGTAGTTTTTCTGCTATGCCCATTCTCTAGTACACTGACTCTGTCCCCAAGTCTCAATGTACCTTTGACATTAATCCTAAAATTAATATGCTAGCTTTTCTTGACACCTTCTGTCAGATCCATAATCTATTTATTTTGTTTATGTTTATCTTTAATCTGTCATAGCAGGTCTTGTTGGAAAACCAATGCACATAGGTATGCCTGCTTCATGTCTGAAGTTATACTTAGATTATAATCACTAATCACCTGATACATTTGCCCTTTTTCTTCATTCCTCTTATCGAACTTTCATCTAAGGACATCGGCTATGACATTAGCCTTTCCTAAATGGTAGTGGAGTTAGAAGTCATAGTCCTTTAGAAACTCCATCTATCTCTGCTGTCTCAGATTCAACTCTTTTGGTGTAGACGTACTTTAGACTCTTGTGATTAGAGAAAAGTTCAAATGGATTTTCGTAGAGGTAATGCCTCCAAATTTTTAGTGCATACACGATTACCACCAACTCCAAATCATAAGTAGGGTAATTCTGTTCATGTACCTTCAACTATCGTGAGGCATATGTGATGACCTTTCCCTCTTGCATCAATACCGCACCCAATTCATTTTGTGATGCATCTATGTATAGGACATTTCTCACACCATGGGTAGGAATGACCAATATGGGAGCTGAAGTCAAACTCTTCTTCAGTTCTTGGAAAGACTCCTTGCATTTGTCATCCCATATGAAGTTCTCTCCTTTCTTGGTTAGCTTAGTCATAGGCCCATCTAACTTGGAGAAGTCCTGAATAAACCTTTGATAGTATCTTGCCAAACCCAAGAAACATCTGATTTCTGTCATCATTTTTGGCTGCTTCTGTCGCACCCCAACCCTTGAGACTTTCAATTTGGACTTCACCACAAGGCGGGCCAGGCTGGTATTACTTTACAAGTACATAACTTAACTTTCTATTTCAATTATTTTATGCCTTATTTGAATTTAAGAGTACATAACTCAAATTTAAGAATTTAATAAGGCAATAATGCAAGAAATAAAAGAAATTCATAACTCTATTAATTGAATAAAATTGATTACATAATTCAATCTTGAAGAAAAACTATTACAGCGGAAAATTCAAAACTTGGGCAACATGTCCTTACATAGAAATTAAAAACTTTCTAAATGAGAAGAAAAAAGAATTTAACTAATATTTATGGTCTTCACATAATTCAATTTCTTGAAAAATAGAAGGAAGGGGTAAGCACATAGGCTAGTGGATCTTTTTCAAAACCACTAAATTACTAATTTAGCATTAATAACGCATTCAAATTCAAACACTTATAAATCATTAGGTGTTTCAAACAACATTTTTGTTTATAGTTGTAAATCAGACTGAAAGGTTTTCAAAGCCCTTAATGTTCTTTATCCAAATACCTCCCTAGAGTGAAAAAACATTTTTTTTGTCAAATTTCATTAGAGCTAAGGCCTAACCCATATTCTAAGTATTTTGGGACATCACGCATGCGAACTAATCACATGTAAAAAATACCCACATTGACCCTCATGTTTACTGTGATAGTACGTAGTTCTTAATCTCAACATCTTTCATTAAATCTCATAATCATGAGTCATAAATAAATCATGCTCAAGAAAAATAACTAAAAATAATTTCAATATGTAAACATTCAAAACATGAAAACAAGTACTTAGTATGCATCATGTTTTAAAATAAATCTAAACATGTATAATCTAATCATGACATGATTTCATGGTTTACATGCAAATCTGAAATATATATATATATATATATTAAATAAATAAATAAAACATGTTATTCAAATATAATAAGCACACCAAATTAAAATTAAATATGCATGAACATGATATTAAACTGAAGAAGTAGAATAGGGGTTTGAGAAATCACTTCCACCTTAAAATAAATTTCTTCTGCACACTTCTGAAATCCGATAGAGTTCTATTACTCCAAAGCTTCTAAACACTTAAGAACTCTAAAGAACACTCGAGAACAGTTTAAGATTACTCAAGAACTGAGGGAATTGCTAAGAAGAAGGCCAGAGAGAGTAAAGAGGGACTAGCATGCTCTTGATATGGGATGAAAAGAATGAGAGCACCAGGGGTTCTTTATAGAGTTTAGGGGAGTGAAAATTAGTAACTTTGGACATTTTTGATATAGAAAATTTCTATTTTTATTGGATTTTGGCAACTCAATTCAAATAATGGATTTTCTTTGAATTTTTTCTTCCTTTTTTTGATTTTTTTCTATGTTCCCGATTTTCTTTCTTTTTTTTCTTTTTTTTGTTTTCGAAAACTCAAATATGGGCCACACGATTTCGGCTCATTTTCCAAAATCGTGCGGTGCCTGTTCACGCTCCCTCTCGTGCGTGAATTCACCAAATTCGCTGAATTCATGCATTAGTTTTTTTTTTGTGGTTTATGATATATATATATATATAACATAAACCACAAAAAAAAATTAACTCGCGCACGAATTCGGCAAATTCGCGCGTGAATGTGAGTTATATTAGATAAATATAAGCATACAACATTTTTATTTAAAAAATTTCAAACATTTACACTTACATTCTATTATGTATATATTTCTGTACTCTTATAATATGATATTATTTTAGCAACCACATATTATTTATACACATAATAATAATAATATTATTATTTTTACCACCATAACAATTATTTTTATATATACTTGTATTTGTCTAATTCATATATCCTTGTATATATGTGTGTTTTTTTTTTATTCTAGGATATCAAGGTTTTCTAATTAATTTAATTTATTTCATACTTTTGAGTATACGCAGTTTATATCTGGAAACAAAATATTTTATTTGAAATTTGTACAAAATTCATAGGTGTTACATTCTACAACCTTTAAAAGGAATTTCGTCCTCGAAATTTGCACTTATTCATGGGTTTCCAGTAAATAGATGTTGGTACTTGGTCTTCATTTCACTCTCCAACTCCCAGGTAGCCTCTTCCATTCCATGATGTTTCCACAGTACCTTAACTAAGGGAATGTTCTTAGTTCTCAGGTTTTGCACCTTGTGATCAAGGATTCTAATTGTCGCTTCTTCATAAGTGGCGTCCTTTTGAACGTTTACCTCTTCACAGTGGATGATGTAAAAAGGGTCTATTCATACTTTCTCAACATTGAGACATGGAACACATTGTGGGCTGAGGTCATTCAGTTTGGTAGCTCCAACACGTAAGCACATTCCCCAATCCTCCTAAGTATTTCAAAAGGTCTAACAAATCTCAGTGACAACTTTTCCTTGAATTTGAACCTCTTAATACCCTTCTGAGGGCTGATTCTTAGAAATACTTTGTCCCCTACTTGAAACTCTAGGAGTCTCCTTCTCTTGTCAACATAGTTCTTCTGACAACTCTAAGCTATTGCCAACCTCTTTCGTATTAGTTTGACTTGGTTGTTCATTTCTTCCACCAAGTCTGGCCCAAGTAAGAATATGATCTTTAAGTTCAGCCCAACAGGTTGGTAATCTGCAAGGCCTTCCATATAGAGCCTCATATGGAGCCATCTTGACACTTGCTTGGTAACTATTGTTATAGGTAAACTCTGCTAAGTGCAGGTATTTGCTCCAATTTCCTTTAAAGTCTAGAACACAAGATCTCAACATATCTTTTAAGGTCTGGATAACTCTCTCAGATTGCCTGTCTATCTGAGGATGAAAAGCAGTGCTCATGGTGATTTTAGTCCCCAACTCCTTCTGTAGGCTCTGCCAGAGCCGAGAAGTGAAACGAGAGTCTCGGTCAGATACTATAGTTTTGGGCACACCATGCAACCTTACTATCTCTTTCACATATAAGTCTCCCAGCTTACTGAGTTGGTCCGTGGATCTGATTGGCAGGAAATGAACTACTTTGGTGAGACGATCCATAATAAGCCAAACAGTATCTTCTCCCTTTTGATTCATGGGCAAACCATTGATAAAATCCATGGTAATGTTATCCCACTTCTACTCAGGGATAGGGAGTGATTGTAACAAGCCAGAGGGTTTGTAGTGTTCTGCTTTTATTTGTTGGTAGGTTAAAGATTTAGAAACATGCTTAGCCATGTCTCTTTTCATCCCTCTCCACCAATAAGCCTTTCTAAGATTTTGGAACATCTTATCTCCACCTGGATGCATCGTATACTTGGTCTGATGAGCCTCATCCGGTATGGAATGCTTACTCTGTCCATTTTGAGGTACACATATCCTTTTCCCAAGCCTTAGGATATGATTTGCATCTAACCTGAAGTCAGCATGCTTGCCTTGTGTAACCCCTTCGATCAGACTAGCAAGCCATTTGTCTTGCCTTTGTTCATCCCTGATCTGGTGTAGAAGATCTCGTTAGCAAGACATAGTGTAGAAGTAGGTTTGCTTTGCATTTAGAGTCACACCCAACCTAAAGTCATCAATCAACTGGTACATATGGCCTTTCTCTTCCTCCTATTTGTTGAACTTCTTACTCAAGGCATCGGCTACTACATTGGCCTTCCCCAGATGGTAGTGTAGTTAAAAATCATAGTCTTTCAAGAACTCTATCCATCTCCATTACCTGAGGTTCAACTCCTTCTGGGTGTAGATATACTTCAAGCTCTTGTGATCTGAAAACAGATCAAATTCTCACCATAAAGGTAGTGTCTCCAAATCTTTAGGGAAAATACAATGGCTGCTAACTCTAGGTCGTGAGTAGGGTAATTCTTCTCATGGACCTTCAGCTGTCGTGAAATATAAGCGACTACTTGTATTTCTTGCATCAATACTGCTCCCAGTCTACTCAGTGATGTATCAATATAAAGGGTAAAGGTAATGCCATGGGTTGGAGTAACGGGGATAGGTGTTGTAGTCAATCTCTTCTTCAGTTCCTAGAATGATTGTTCGCATTTCTCATCCCAATTGAACTTAACTCCCTTCCTGGTTAGCTTGGTCATAGGTTCTGCTAGGCTATGTTCTAATAGTCTGTGTTTGGTTTGTCTGAAATTTGACTTTGACAGAACCTTGTAGTCTTAGGTAGATTGAGACTCCGAAGCTGAGGAAAGTGAGGGGTGGAAACCAAACTACAAATAGAGTGAATTTTCCACAGACTCTTAAAATAATCAAATCTGTTTTGAACACTGCTTAGGAATGACTATAGGAGGGAAATGAAGTAGGCTATCATTGTTTGAGTCATAGCCTAAAGGCCGGTCCCAGCATTTCTAATCCTTTCTAACCAATTTTGAGCCTTACAGCCTATTTTCTTGTTATGAACCTAAACATTATATATAAACACTCTATCCTTTTGTGAATATCTTAGTTGGACCGATTTGTGTGCACTCATGGTTTTAATACTGCCTATTTTGATTATGTGAAAGAAGGAGGTGATGCTAATATTGAAATACATATGTTTTTAGCTTTTGTTTCAGCTTTTATTTTGTTTAAGAAAAAAAAGAAAAAAGAAAAAAAAAGAAAAAGAGAGAAAAAAAAGAGTTACATTTATTTCTTTAGTATTTCGGTATTGTCAATGATAGCTGAACTTTCTACTTTTGTATGAGTGTACATATGAGTACAATTTGGAGTGCACGTGATGAAATTAGTTTGGGGGAGCTATGAAGACAAAGTTGTGAGCATGAATGAGAAATACAAAGGCTTAAAAAGAAAGGATCAAGCTATTAAAAAAATCAAACAAAATAGGTTATTATTATTGCTATGAATGTATACCTAAGTCAGATTTAAATTCCTATTACACTTGTACCTTAAGCTAGACCACATTACAACCTAAAAGAAAGACCACTGATCCTGACTATAGTTTGACTCAAGTAGAAGATAGATAGAGGAGAAAATTGAGAGGGTCTGTGTACTTAGGTATTAGGAAAGGATTTCTATGATTGGGATGGTGAACGCAAATCACCTACAAAGTCTAGGAGGATTGAGATACTGACAGATGAGAGGGTGAAGTTAAGGAAGAATGGAGGATGAACTAAAAATCTAGGGACTTGTTAATGAGTCATAAACTAAAGGAATGGAAGATTGGGGTTACAATGGTGAGTGAAAATGAATTTACTTCTATATGGTATGATGTGTCAGTTTAGATTAGAGCCATTGTTCGGGGACGAACAATGGTCTAAGTTTGGGGGTATTTTTTAGTTGCATAGTAGACTAACTATACTATATGTATTTTATGTATAATCTGCATCAGT